>JAWPHD010010911.1:0-88713 GCA_037043455.1 Cyrtodaria siliqua | reverse complement strand
GATTGTTAATGCCTACGCGTTGAACGTGGATGACTCAGAAGTTACTATATATAGTATATCCGCTTAAAGCTACACTTTCTATATGAGTGTGGAAAGCAGTCAGAAAAGTTTTCTGTTCACAATCTTGATAATCATGAGTGTGAAAACTTGCGGAAAGATGAGACATTACTATCAGGTAATGAATCTCAGAACACCTGCTCCCCAAGTCCCGATGACATAACCTTTTGTCAGCTGAGGTCTGGGCCTATTTTCAAAGTTTCGGCTGTTATCAATATACATGTAGCCAAATGTAGCGGTTTATATCTTTATTTATATGATTGATTGCTTCAGCTATTTGTGAGTCTGTTGAATTGGGTTCAACGCACTATTATTATACTGAGAAACTGTACACGTTTAAATCAATAAAACATCTATCTATCTATTATGCTTGGAGGAAATAAAGATGTACTACTACTGTTTTAATAACAATGTGAAAGTATTAAAAACAAAAAGTGCATCTACATGTGTTATATGATCCTGACAATTTTGATCGCACGCCTGCATTACCGGAAATCTTCCGCCTTAAACTCTCGGTATTGCAGGTGCGATTCCCGGTCGTGTGATGTAAGTCACGCGAGGCAGTGTAGCGGTTTACAGTAACAGTGTAGTACGTTTCAAGAAGGCGGAATCTAACATAGTTTATTAAAACACTCATTGTTGATTGGTTATTGAGGTGGTCTACAAAAAGCTATATAAACCTCTGACGTCATGTATGTCAACCGTTACGACGTCATTTTAAACGCCAGAAAACACATTAAGTTGTGAGAATTTGTTTGTATTTTGTGCAATCTCTCGACAAAATTTGTTTCATGATACGTAAAACTCCATGTTAGATAAGATTTTTTTTTTTTTATTCCCGTGGGTTTATATTGTGCGAGATCAAAACCTGCGCGGCCCTTGGTATCGATTAATTTCCAGTCCCGTCCTCCAGGTATTGATCTGGGACAATATAAACCCGCTGGAAATATTTCATTTCTTAATTTAAACTATCTTGAGAGCTGAGAGTCGTACAAATGTATCTGCTGTTACTATATTTTGCCGTTTTAAAACCGCGAATGAATATTTCTAATACCAAATATTAGACCAAAAAGCAGATATGAAAACATGGGTTTCACAAGAATGTGTAGCTTTAAGTACTTATGCCGGTATGCTAACAACAGGTGGTCGTATTCACTATGTGGACACAAGTACGCGTAAATTAACATCATGCTTTTGCACCACCCCCCCCCCCCCCCCCCCCGCCCACACACACACATACACACCCGCACACCCACACACCAAAACGATCGTTTTAGTCGTGATTTTGAAATTCTTTAGCTTTATATGAAAGATGAAAGTGTTATAACTATACTGAAAAGAAAAAGAAACGCATAATGGTTATTTCCGCATTAATATGCCACTGCTAATCGAATGGTACAGGGCGACATTAGGCCTGTCCTTTCGGAAAGAAGGTTTAAACAACACCGAACCGAACACACCAATGGTTACCCCAATTAAAGTTTCATTATCGACAGAATACCCATTTGGCTCGAGCAGGTGAGCAAACATAGGCTTTAAACTTTGCAATCTCTTAACATTAAACACAATACTGAAATCAAGCTAAACTTCAACATTTATGAATTTCGTGCAACAAAGCATACTTTGAGTAAAAGGTCTCTACATGACAGAGTTGTCCTTTCTGTTATTAGTTGTAGTAATTATTGTAGACGCTTTTTGTACTAAACGCGTTGATATATAACTGGAATATTAAATGGAATTAGGTATGTATAATAGTGAAGTATAGGCAATTTTTTGATAATGCGCTTCTTTTTCCTTTCAGTATATATGAATGAAAATAAATGGGAATGGGAACATTTAGTTTACAACGACACTTGGTTGCTTTGTCTTGTACGTCAAGAGGTCAAGAACGATTTGGGCAGAGTTCATTCAACGAATAAGGCGTGGCTTTGATAAAATGCTGATGAATAATTTATCTGTCAATAGTGTCATGGTAACGAACGCTAGATGAAATTGAACACATTTGTTTTTTATTTGATTTTTTATTTAAAGGGGCAGACGGCAATCTAGAGAAGTATTTACTGACGGACTGAAATAAATTTGAGGTTCACGTTCTATGGATATTCACACTCAACCCCCACACCTACCACCTAACGTATGTCTATCGATTCTTACCAAACTGACACATCGACAAAATCACGTTTATTTCGAAGCTTTTTCAGCGTACTCCATAACAAAGTGTGGATGCGTTCGATATCATGTGTTACTCAAGGACAAACGTGGGGGGAAAATCAGGACGCATCTTAGTCGGTTAATCATAACAGTTTACCACAGAGGGGCGAAGGACAGATACTGTCAGAGTTCAGCCTTGAGATTCTTTCCAAGAGCACTCAACAGCCTGACAAGTGCAAACAGGTAAATTCAAACATCTGAAAATTAAGTCAGCGCTTGTTGAAAGCAATTAGGGCGAAGTGCTCATTCTTTCTTACGAATGGAGAGACTGCCGTATATAGACGACCGGTCCAGCCATTCTTCAGGAGCAATCGAGATGTTGCAAATGAAAGACCCGGTTGCATATATTGTTCTGACCTTCCATCTATCCGTCCGTCCGTCCGTCCGTCCAGCTGTTTTGTTTGATGTCTCAGCGAAATCATCAAAACAAGTGAGTGGGTGCTTACTAGTAAATGCTTATCATATCACGATGACGTTTCCGATTGCCAATGGTCAAGATTAAGGGTATTTTCGTGTCTTTGCAAGATCCAGCGAGTGGATTTTTTTTGCATGCATGCATTATACGTAACGCGTTCGCCTCCCAGGTAAGATAATCAAAGTACCAAAGTACTGAATGGCGGAAACGTTGACTGGAATAAATGGATTCAACTGTATCCCACATAAAGTAATCATCAGAATTAAGTGTTGCATTGAAATAATTGTCGGGAATTAAGTGTTGCATTTAAATAATCGTCGGGAATTAAGTGTTGCATATATCGTCGGCAATTAAATGTTGCATGGAAATAATCGTCGGGATTTAAGTGTTGCATGGAAATAATTGACGGGAATTAAGTGTTGCATTTAAATAATCGTCGGGAATTAAGTGTTGCATATAATCGTCAGGAATTAATTGTTGCATGGAAATAATCGTCGGGAATCAAGTGTTGCATGGAAGTAATCATCGGGATTTAAGTGTTGCATGGAAATAATTGTCGGGAATTAAGTGTTGCATATAATCGTCGGCAATTAAGTGTTGGATGGAAAGCAGCAGCACTGAACCTAAGTATTTGAAGGTAGAACATGGTGACCGTGACAAGTATTGTATAGAAAAGTAGTATTGGAGCCAGTAGAAGAAAAGTGCCCACCGATGGGTGGACAGGAAATGGGGATAGAAATGTCAAAGAACCAGCTTATACACTTCTTGGTTATCTTCATTGACTAGGAGACAGCCAAAGTTAAGATGAGTACGTAGCTATCGATTCCTCTCTATGTCGGAAGTATTCAGAGAGATGCCTTTTATCTATATAAATAAACATGTGAAATCCCTTTATATATAAAGTTGAACCCAGAGGTGGAGTCATTTTTAATCCCGGAGAGACAAAACATACACTTGAAAGTTTGTGGGGGCAACTTACGTTGAGAATGGGACATGAACGCTAAAAATGAAATGCAATTTCAAATCCAAAGTTATAATTAATATGAGCATAGTTAATACCACGTTACTAGGAATCAAACGTCCGGCTGTTCATGTTTTAACTAGGCAATCTCTCCTCTTTGAATGTTACCTACCAACGATTTCATGTTTACCTATACTCTCGTACTTAAGTTTGTTTTCGTCCGAGATATTGCGTATAATCGAGTACACGCCGTTAGGTGCGCTAAAATCGTTCATCCGCTCATATTGAAAGAACAGACGCTGACATAATGACAGAAAACCGTTTAATTTTATTTTCAAACTTACGATTTCAAATCGGTGAGCGGATTTGAATTTCCTTTTGCATGACTGCTTGACATGTCGCGTTCATCTCCTAGGTATCAGGGAGCGCGTTTGGCATACACACACGTTTATAACCTATCAGTCACTAAGGCCAAGGTCAAACTCAAATGTCAAAGTTGGGAATATTCGTGTGTTCGCCGTATCTCCTAAACCAATAGGCGGACTTGGATTAAATTGATCATGTCATGTTTAACACACGGGCTTTTGTCAAACGTTGGATATATTCTTGTCTTGGTCGTATCTCCTAAACCAATGGACAATCTCCTAAATCTATGGTCAGTCTTCTAAACCACTAAACCAATGGTCAATCTCCTAAACCAATGAGCAGAGATTTGCTTTTGCAGAAATACTGATAAAATCTATCGTACGCATTTCTAACATTCCTTGTTATACCCCGCCGCAAGCGGAAGGAGGATACAGTCCTTCCGTCCGTCCGTCCGCCCGTCCGTACGTGTGACTATCTCCTCCCACATTTTTTAACCGATTGTTTACAGGATGCTTACCTATGATGTCAAGATGTGCAGATCGATTCCGCGTCAAAATCGACCTTGTATTATCGGAGTTACGGTCCTTTTTCGAAAAAATATACGTCTTCTGCAGATTGTTTTCAGTGGTGGCATCCGTGTCCCATGGACACATTTCTAGTTGCATATTGTAAGAAATTATTATTGAGGCTCAATAAATATAATTTAACCGAGTATTGGCACAAATTGCTATCATCGTGCAGGTCATGTTTATACACCTACTTACCGAGTGTTGCAGTAAACCATTTATTTCAGTAATGTCTCGGCTGTCGACTTAACAATGATAACAACGTCCTTGACGAGTAAACAGACTGTGAAATAACAGCTAATACACATGATACATTGAATATAATATCGGTGAATTACCACACATACATTATGATAGCGTTTAACCGACTTTCAAGGAAATAGAACATCACGCATACATATGTAACTTACGAAAACATTTCCTTTTTTTGCGTTATCATTGATTTGTACTATTAGAATTTCACTGTCATTTCTACAGAAGCCTCCATCTAAATGACATATTGCGTGATGATTAGTTGGATACTTCCACCCCCACCCTCCCACCCAACCCCACCACCGTTTTTTACTCACAAAGGATCACCTTTCAAAAGGATCACCTTTATCAGTATTTATTAACATTCACACTAGCGTTCGTTTAGTGCAGTGTGGCGGCTGTAAAAAGTCTCCCCGTGCTACGAATCAGTAGCGTTATTTTTACTGGTCCTCTGGGACCAACGAGCCCAATATAGGTGGCTTCGAAGTAGAATACCGCTTAAGCCGGTGCTAGGGGCGTGAGAGGTGTTGCTTTTTTCATTACTTCTCATGAACAGACAATAAAACCGAGTCTCTGCTTTATTCTCTTTATTGTTTTTTGCTCCCAAAGGATCACCTTTATCAGTATTTATTAACATTCACACTAGAGTTCGTTTAGTGCAGTGTAGCGCCTGTAAAAAGTCTCCCCGTGCTACGAATCAGTAGTGTTATTTTTACTGGTCCTTTGGGACCAAGGAGCCCAATATAGATGGCTTTGAAGTAGAATACCGCTTAAGCCGGTGCTAGGGGGCGTGAGAGGTGTTGCTTTTTTCAATACCTCTCATGAACAGACTCATGAATGAATGAATGAATGAATGAATGAATGAATGAATGAATGGAATGGAATGGAATGGAATGGAATGGAATGGAATGGAATGGAATGGAATGGAATGGAATGGAATGAATGAATGAATGAATGAATGAATGAATGAATGAATGAATGAATGAATGAATGAATGAATGAATGAATGAATGAATGAATGAATTGAATGAATGGTGTTTACGGCGCGTCAACACATAAATAGGTCATGTTGTGCGCAAAAACAGATGAAAGATGAAGAAATGAAGTAGTAATTAAAAAATAATGTAAATATATAAAGATAAACTATTTACAAACTATTTACAAATAAGGGATGATATGGTAGTAATATAAACTATTTATTGCATACGCATTTACAAGCTCCGTTTACTTTCAATGAAACAATATTATAGATTATTGAATTTTATGGCTAAATATTACTCGAAATGAGTTGTTTTGGCAAAGGACGACGAGCTTGCGAGTCGTCATGCGCCAAAGCAACGAGTTCCATGTAATATTTAGCCATACAAATTCAATAACCTTTTTTTTATATACTTTCATATTGTTTTCGATCAACGCTAATTGTATGACTTACTTTTCATTATATTTGTGTTATTTTTATAGCTTTCGATGGAATTCCTATAATGTCATTCATTTTCATTTTGTGTGGATGATTATTTTGCGCGAAAACGACGTCGACGTCGGATGACGTCATTAAAAACGTCAAGCGAGTTTACCGTTCGATAACGTTAAAAATAGTGGGTGAGTGACCATTTCAATTATTTTATCAATTTCTGCCACAAAAGGTTGAACAAAACACGTCGTTTTTTTTGTCGACACTTTAGGCAGGATTCCGTTCTTTTATTTGAAAGTAGTTCCTTATTTCTATTTCGCGGCTCTTAGTAAGCGCGAGAAAAAGTTCCGGTGCAATATCAATGTGTGCAATATCGTAGAATATTGCACACTTAGCTCAATGCAAACTAAACGGGACAATATGAAAGTATACAATAATCGCTCATACTGACGTGTAGTCGCTCATACTGACGTGTAACAACGTCATATTGGGTGTGTAATGTATACTCATTCGTGATTGGTGCAATTTTCTATGCCAAAGAAAGTATGTCACGTGATGTAAACACTGTTGATTTCATTGTGAAAATTCCCACGATGTAACGGCAATTTGTTTCAAATAAATATTTTTGGTGAAAATTAAATCTTACAACCTGTTTTATTGTTCTAATTTAAAAAATGCTAATGCAATAAAAAGGTTATTGGATTTATATTTGGATATTTGCACTCGTTCTTTTGCGCATAAATATTGCGCTCCTAAAGCCGCGCAATATTAATACGCAAAAGAACTCTTGCATATATCCAAATACAAATCTAATAACCTATAACTATGTAAATCAACAAATGCCCGTCAACGGGTATATCGAAAAAGCCAAGCTAATTAAAGTCAGCAACGGATGCCAATCTTGGTTATGTATGTCTTCACACGCTAAGACTGTTGCAAAAGTAGCATTCACACGCTAAGACTGTTGCAAAAGTAGCATTCACACGCTAAGACTGTTGCAAAAGTAGCATTCACACGCTAAGACTGCTGCAAAAGTAGCGTTCACACGCTAAGACTGCTGCAAAAGTAGCATTCACACGCTAAGACTGTGGCAAAAGTAGCATTCATACGCTAAGACTGCTGCAAAAGTAGCATTCACGCGCTAAGACTGCTGCAAAAGTAGCATTCACGCTCTAAGACTGCTGCAAAAGTAGCATCACACGCTATGACTGTTGCAAAAGTAGCATTCACACGCTAAGACTGCTGCAAAAGTAGCATCACACGCTAAGACTGTTACAAAAGTAGCATTCACACGCTAAGACTGTTGCAAAACTGGACATCTTACAATAGTTGAGTAATAAAGACAGAAATAAATGCCTTTCATTTCTGTCGGCGGCAAAGATGTCAACGTCATGTTCGTATATGAGGCTTAATACCCGTTTTAATAATATTAGTTATATCACGACGGTGTCTACTTGTAGCAGTGAACTATGCTCAACTTTATAGTGCTACAACAATGGAATACCACGCCGTAGGCACGTGACATGATACCCACCCAGTCACATTATACTGACACCGGGTCCTACCGTTTATATGTTGAATGTCAGGCAAGGGGGCTGTACTAGTATCATTTTTATGAATTCTTTGGTACGACTCGGCCGGGGATTGAAACCATGCGAGGCGGATGTTCTACCACTAGGCCACGCCGCGATCACGTTATGCTTTTGTATTTACCTTTGTGTTGAGTGATTGCTCTAGATCAACCAGACTAGGATCATTGTTATATGTCGGTTAGTATAACTCAGTTACAGGATGAATACTATGGTGGAGTATTTCTGTCAACATGTTGAGCTGTTAGTCGTATAATTATGTGAACATAACTGCATTACTGAGACATCACATTTAGGATGTTGATATAAAGGTCCTAGACCACCATTATTTTTACAAAGGGTTGTTAATAAATACCTACCCGAAAATATCCAATCCTAACTATGCTGGCCATATAACACACACAATGTAGTATCAGTTATGCCCAGTGCAACACAGAAATGGGCCTTAGATGATTCGCTGACCTGATTTTTACCCCCAAAATATTTTCCAAACTGAAAGTAAACGCCTTCTTTTTGAATTCTGAGGTCAAAATGACCAAAGTACACTTTAAACTGTGCTTCACAAAAAGTAGTGCAGCATGTCCAGCTTACCTTCTGGTTTTCATAGAAGCAAGTTAAATGTTTCAGAAATAAGGAAAAGATTCAATACATACCAGCCCAGCCCTGTGTCTTTCACCTCTCCTATGCTTCACAGTAACTTACTCAATAGTTTACCTGAGGGAACTTTTCCGTTCCACCAGACTGACCCATGGTACCCGGTCTAGCTCCATATTCAAAGAGCTAAAAGAAGGTATAAAAGTCAGAAGGAAATGTAGCATTCGAAGTCGACCAAATAACACACACGTAAACGACAATTACAAGGGAAAACACAAAGAAGCAAAAATGCCTCTTGGGATTTAAAACCAGATTTTAGAATGCACCAAACCGCACTCTTACCCTCTTGGCATCCCGGTAAAACAGGAAAACGTAAAATAAAGAAATCCCCCGCCAGGCTGTATGTATCCTGACCTCTAACATAATACATCGGCAAGGATGTTCAAGTATATATGAATATAAAAACAAACACCATAACTTGTCCATAAGCATAGAACGCCATACATCAAGTACTCAGTGACTTGACGGAAACCAGTGCAACAACAGAACCGTTAAGGTACAAGACAATATTTAGGACGAATATTACCCTTCATCAATTTTGGGGAATTGGGTAGATGTCATAATAGTGTCCACAGTCTGTTGCAAATCATAGTGGCGAACTATAAATGGGTCAACCACTAAACATGCGGTGCGTTGTAAAACGATAGGTCATAACCTCTTTTGATTAACTTTCCAACAGGCTTAAAGGGACACATGGCAATCTTGAGTTTTATTCAAACATTAAAATTTGCTCAATTTAATTATCCTGCGTCATTTTGACTTTAAAACTGCTTGTATATGATTAAATAAAAAATTGAGATTTCAATTTTTCTTCAATATTTCACCAAATTTTTAAATATAATACTGATGCACTATTATAAAAAGTAAGTAATATGTAAAAATGATTTGCTTTGAAATATTCTAACAATTACTATTAATGATTGAACAAATGCAAGTGAAGAGAAAAACTAACGGGACGACGTGAGTTTTTTTAAAAAAATCAAGATTGCCGTATGTCCCTTTAAAGTTCACATGAAAGTGATTATGGCAAAGCATCTTCCGAAGTTTGTAAATCACGTCACGATAGAAGTCGATCCTTGATTGTCCTTGTACTCATTGTACGAGCGTCACCATAGAAGTCGGTCCTTGATTGTCCTTGTACTCATTGTACGAGAAGACTGTTTATGCTCTGCATGCCATCAGTTTTTAGACTTGTCAGGTACTGAGCTAATTATACAATTCCTCATTCCATTCAGATTGTTAGCCTCTAATGAGCAAAGTTAAAGGGATTCGAGGCAATCGGAAACGGACTGAATGGCCAGTTCAAATACAATGAAAACAAGCATTGTTTATTTCAATGTCATATTACATTTTTATTCATATGTACTCCATGTTTTGTCCTATTTCGAGGATATTTATGAAACCAAATATGTTTTGTTGTAAACCGTTAACGTCCCTATCCCGCCATAAACAGGCAAATTCTACAACAGATGACCGTTTCTAAACCTACTTATGATGAGATATATATATATATATATAACTTAATATTTTAAGAATCAAAACTCTGTAGACATAATATAAACTGCTTTAATCAGCCAGGCTAAACCCCAAAACTGAAGCGTTAATTTAGAGTTACCAACTCATATAACTCATAATTCATTTTACGCGTGTTCAATCTTGGGTATTTCAAGAACCCGTGAATAAAACTACACTTTTAATTGGCACATATATATTATTATGTGATCTGAACACTTGGATAGTTTTGATAACCGGTTTTGTAGTGTAATTTTGGCAGGTTACTTTCTTTAATACTGGCTCATATGCTCATGTTAACCTTTGAGAAGTAAAACGATGTTTCATTTGAAATTACAGCTGAAAGCGATACACACTCCATTTGGATAAAATGTTTTAACTTTAATTACAAAAATCGCTGAGTCGTGAGTTTCCAGAAACACAAATATTAATTAAAATGAAAGAGGAAGGTGGGCAAATACGTATTTAATTTGACGCTGAAACGCATTAAATTTTACTTAAAATTAAAATTAATTCTTACACTCATAAATAATTCGCCAAAAAATCAGCAGGTTGATCATCAGCATATTGCATGTCGATGGCAGAAGCGCGCAAAAACATACTATAAGAAAAAAATAGTCTCTAGATTATAAGAATATTTCATGGGTATCCGGTTCAGATAGTAAATTCCAACCCTTGGTATAAGTGTTTTAATCGTAACCTCATCCGGTTCAGATAGTGAATTCCAACCCTCGGTATAAGTGTTTTTATCGGAACCGAGGCCAAGGTTCCGATTAAAACACTTATACCGAGGGTTGGAATTCACTATCTGAACCGAATACCCATGATAGATTCCTTTTCTTGCATATCAGAGACATGTTGTGCGTTAACGCCGCCAGCTACTAATGTTTTACATGTTTTCCTGCATATCGGATGTTGGCGCGCGTGAATTTTATCTCGACCCTAGGGTGAGATGGAAATATCTAGCCCCGATAAAATGACGGATATCCTTGTCCGGTATGCAATAAATTTTCATCTCATATCGCAATGTCGCGATGTCGCATTGTCGGGTATCTGGCCCCAACCGGATACCGTTTGAAACTGCACATGACTGCAGCATTTTAACCTACTTCGTCTAGCTAGGTTCTGTTCTGTTTCTTGTTGTTCATTTATTAAAATTATGGTCACTTTTACCCGTGTATTTACTTAAGAGTCAATTTCAATTCTTCTTTCCACCAATAAATTTGTATTTTTTTTTTATTAAATTCTACAGTAAAGTTTTTTTTCAATGTGTGGGACAGACATACATAGGGATGTTGAATCAACGGGTAGTGCCTCTTGTTAAGTTATTTGTCCCTGCAGCAGAAGATGTTTTCTAGGTTACGCCACTGAACTTTGACAAGTTCAAAACCAGTTGCATCAGACTAGACACATCAGAGTTATAGCCTTTGATTTTTAAAAAAACTGTTTTCGGTAGGCCTCAGACTATTCAAGCCAGTAGAGTGATACAGGCCCTCTTGTGCATCTTGTTCCCGGAAGACTACACGCCACTCTGTAAATGACATACTTTTAGACATGGAGGTCATCTTGAGTGACAGTTTGGCCATAACACACAAATCTGTCTATCCATCAGCAATTTCATAAAATAATATTCTAGTCTAGATTAATGAAAATTGATCACAATATATTTGGAATGGATTGACCCTCTAAGATTTTGGTAGGTCGCCCAAGATCGCCAAGTTGGCTAAAACTATGTAAAATTTATGGAAATTTGATCGTGCAAATATTCATATAGTCTTTCCTATCAAACCTTGCATTCTCAGCACTTTTAGTACTTTGATTTATCATATGGCCAGTAATTATGCAGGGGAAATAACCCTGCAAGTGATGTGGCAAATATCGCCGCCAGATGTCGCACCGTTTCGCTTTGCAAATATGTCGAACGGATTGCGTTTGCATTGCACCGACTTTGTTTTTGGCCCGATCATTTTACTTACCACCAGACTAAATGTGTTTGCGTTAAACTGATTCATATTGCATCATGCTGATTTACTTTGTTCTGTATCACTTCTCATTTTTCGATGAATCGTTTAAGTTTTCATCGTACCAACTTGTATTTAATTGTATTGTATTAGTTTTTTTGTCAAATGGTTTGCCATTGCACTGAATGATTTCTATTTGCGTCGTATGGTTTGAAATTTTACACCGTAATTTTTCACTTCGAACCGTATCAATTCATTTTGTAACGAATGAACAGAGTTTACACGTCGCATCGAATCAATATGTACATCATCAAATGACTGCATGTTGAATTAAATGGCCTGTCATTGAATGGTTTGTAAATATCCACATGTTGACGGTTATGGCTTCCCATATACAATATCTGAATAGATCCGTACTGCCAATTGTGGGGTCCTAGATAATTTAGTTAAAATGCTTCAGTTATCTGATAGCACTGTTAACTGTTCATTCACTTTGGGTTTCTCCTCTTGCTTTTTTGCCTCTAAAATGTTCACAACATCACCTTTGCTAAGCGCGTGATGCTTTTCCATGTGGATCCAATATGGCGTCTTCTGTATAAACCCATGTCCACACACGTGGCACTTATGTGATTTTCTCCGGTGTGTATTTTTTCGTGCCGCTTTAGGCTCGTTGAGCTGTTAAAACGTTTACCACAAGCTTCACACGAGAGTGATCCTGGTGTGTGTATCAGATTATGCCTATTCAGATGAGTCTTGCTCTTGAAGGCTTTGCCGCACGTGGTACACTTGTGGGGTCTCAACTTTAAGTGCACGCATTTGGTGTGCTTCAGTCTACATCCCATTGTTCTAAAAACCTTTGGGCAATGGAGGCACGTATACGGGTACTCTCCTGTGTGAATGAATCTATGAATCTTCAATGTATGCATCGAGTTGAACTGGCCGGCACATACCTCACACTGGAATGATTTGTACTCAGCGTGCCATTTCATATGCAACTTCAGCTGTCTCTGTGTGCAAAACTTCTTGTCGCATTCCGTACAGGGTATGACAGCATTGCCTATAAATTAAAAAGGTCAGACACCGTTATTCTATTTTAGCGGTTTTGAATTATAACCACGTGATATTAACCGAGACCCGGATAAGCTTTGGTCATGGAGTATTATTTGTATGAATGTTATCACATTTGTACAAGTATTTTCTTTATCCTCATTTCATTTTGTTATCAATTGTGTATTTCCTCAAAAAAAAAGTTTTCGCAACAACTAACAGTTATGTTTACCTTCGCTTACAACATCCCACAGTAACATTCGAAAGTTCCAGTGGACTTTATTTGAAATTTAACTGTTATATGTATTAATGATTTATTGCTATATGTATCAGTGATTTATTGCTATATGTATCAGTGATTTATTGTTATATGTATCAATGATTTATTGCTATATGTATCAGTGATTTATTGTTATATGTATCAATGATTTATTGCTGGTAATGTACACCGTACTCTTTCATTTTTTTTGCACGAAAGAAGCATAACTTTTACAGAATCACGGTTTAGCACGCATGGGCATCTGCAAACTATGTCGCATATAATGGCAAACTGACAATGACTGGCATATTGGTCGGCCCCAGATGTTTCTGAATGTTAAAAGGAAATACAAGTTCTATAATACAAGTTCTATATTGTAGAAGGCAACATAATAGCTTTACATTTACATCTGCAACACACAGACACACATGCAGATACCACTGCTGGTACTTTATACCATCAAACAGCTTCATTTACATATTTTAATCAATACAAGTAGATATAAAGACGAACAGGAAAAGTAGAATTTAAGAACCACAATCAACACGCACTGAAACTAACATTTACAAGATAAACTAGAACTATCCCTGAAGGCGATGAATACCTCCGCTTAAATGGTAAGTCAAACTAAGGGTCATAATTCTGTAATAAATTAGGCAGTCAACAATGGGTGATGTAGAGGAACATAAGGTCACCAGCTGTTATGTGTACATGAAGTTTGGGAACAACCCATTCAAAACTGTTTGAGGAATGCAAGTAATGAAAAATGAACACGTATTACGCGACACGACGGGACAAACATGTGTTACGGGACGCGACAGGACAGGATGAGACGCAAGGTTACGGTCAACGTGATTCCCTTTGTGAAAGAGGGGGTATACTAAAAGGCAATATATATGACATCGCAAACATAAAAGGATTGACAATAGAGCCACCAGCTTGGAACCGTCGTCAAACCGTTTAAATCAGGTTCTAGGGTGCATCTAACCTCTTACCATATTGTCAACCTAATAAAACAGGACATCGTAAATAAAACAATCCCCGCCAGACTATATCCCTTTACGAACTAGGCAGCATTAACGGGCAATATAAGTATAACACAACGATGATTATGTATATATGAATATAAAAAACCCAATAGCATAGAAAGTCGCAAAGCAAGTACTCAGTGACTTGGCAGAAACCATAGTAACAAGAGAATACACCATTAAGGGCACAGCAAGAAACTAATACAACATTGAAAGTTTTACAGCCAACACAGACCAATACGATGGGTAAGACTATCAAGCGGTGCACAGAGTTTAAGCACATGTATCATTCGCCCCAGAAAGAAGAACCCTGCAAGTACTATGTTTACAAATAAACATAACAACAATTTTATATGTACTACTGGTGCCCCAGTTACACACAGTTTATTTGATGTTTAACATAATTTTTCAGCATATTTAAGGCTATTTATGTAGGTCTATTTTTCGTGCTAGATGCAGGCCAACTACTTATTCCTGGGTAGAACCGATACTGTACACCTTCCGACATTCTAAGAATGACACATTATAAGAATGACAGAAAGACTTGCGGAGAATCATGCAATATAAATAAACAAAATAAAAATACAAGGCTATTGGTGCATGAAATGCCTTGAGGAATTCTGGAAGTACTACATAACAACAAACATGTATGCACTACTGGTACCCGAGTTCCAGATACCCTGCAAGTATTACATAACAACAAACCTGTATGCACTACTGGTACCCGAGCGCCAGACACCCTGCAAGTACTACATAACAACACACATGTATGCACTACTGGTGCCCGAGCGCCAGACACCGTGCAAGTACTACATAACAACAAACCCGTATGCACTGCTGGTACCCGAGCGCCCTACACCCTGCAAGTACTACATAACAACAAACCTGTATGCACTACTGGTGCCCGAGCGCCAGGCACCCTGCAAGTACTACATAACAACAAACATGTATGCACTACTGGTGCCCGAGCGCCAGGCACCCTGCAAGTACTACATAACAACAAACATGTATGCACTACTGGTGCCCGAGCGCCAGATACCCTGCAAGTACTACATAACAACACACATGTATGCACTACTGGTGCCCGAGCGCCAGACACCGTGCAAGTACTACATAACAACAAACCCGTATGCACTGCTGGTACCCGAGCGCCCTACACCCTGCAAGTACTACATAACAACAAACCTGTATGCACTACTGGTGCCCGAGCGCCAGGCACCCTGCAAGTACTACATAACAACAAACATGTATGCACTACTGGTGCCCGAGCGCCAGGCACCCTGCAAGTACTACATAACAACAAACATGTATGCACTACTGGTGCCCGAGCGCCAGATACCCTGCAAGTACTACATAACAACAAACATGTATGCACTACTGGTGCCCGAGCGCCAGACACCCTGCAAGTGCTACATAACAAACATGTATGCACTACTGGTGCCCGAGCGCCAGACACCCTGCAAGTGCTACATAACAAACATGTATGCACCACTGCTGGCCGAGCGCCAGACACCCTGCAAGTGCTACAAAACAAACCCGTATGCACTACTGATACCCGAGCGCCAGATACCCTGCAAGTATTACATAACAACAATTCTGTATGCACTACTGGTACCCGAGCGCCAGACACCCTGCAAGTACTACATAACAACACACATGTATGCACTACTGGTGCCCGAGCGCCAGACACCCTGCAAGAACTACATAACAACAAACCTGTATGCACTACTGGTACCCGAGCGCCAGACACCCTGCATGTACTACATAACAACACACCTGTATGCACTACTGGTACCCGAGCAGGGTTTGAAATTAATGGAGAATCATGCAATATAAATAAACAAAATAAAAATACAAGGCTATTGGTGCATGAAATGCCTTGAGGAATTCTCGAAGTACTACATAACAACAAACATGTATGCACTACTGGTACCCGAGTTCCAGATACCCTGCAAGTATTACATAACAACAAACCTGTATGCACTACTGGTACCCGAGCGCCAGACACCCTGCAAGTACTATATAACACACATGTATGCACTACTGGTGCCCGAGCGCCAGACACCGTGCAAGTACTACATAACAACAAACCCGTATGCACTGCTGGTACCCGAGCGCCATACACCCTGCAAGTACTACATAACAACAAACCTGTATGCACTACTGGTGCCCGAGCGCCAGGCACCCTGCAAGTACTACATAACAACAAACATGTATGCACTACTGGTGCCCGAGCGCCAGGCACCCTGCAAGTACTACATAACAACAAACATGTATGAACTACTGGTGCCCGAGCGCCAGATACCCTGCAAGTACTACATAACAACAAACATGTATGCACTACTGGTGCCCGAGCGCCAGACACCCTGCAAGTGCTACATAACAAACATGTATGCACTACTGGTGCCCGAGCGCCAGACACCCTGCAAGTGCTACATAACAAACATGTTTGCACCACTGCTGGCCGAGCGCCAGACACCCTGCAAGTGCTACAAAACAAACCCGTATGCACTACTGATACCCGAGCGCCAGACACCCTGCAAGTACTACATAACAACAAACATGTATGCACTACTGGTGCCCGAGCGCAAGACACCCTGCAAGTACTACATAACAACAAACCTGTATGCACTACTGGTACCCGAGCGCCAGACACCCTGCAAGTACTACATAACAACACACATGTATGCACTACTGGTGCCCGAGCGCCAGACACCGTGCAAGTACTACATAACAACAAACCCGTATGCACTGCTGGTACCCGAGCGCCCTACACCCTGCAAGTACTACATAACAACAAACCTGTATGCACTACTGGTGCCCGAGCGCCAGGCACCCTGCAAGTACTACATAACAACAAACATGTATGCACTACTGGTGCCCGAGCGCCAGGCACCCTGCAAGTACTACATAACAACAAACATGTATGCACTACTGGTGCCCGAGCGCCAGATACCCTGCAAGTACTACATAACAACAAACATGTATGCACTACTGGTGCCCGAGCGCCAGACACCCTGCAAGTGCTACATAACAAACATGTATGCACTACTGGTGCCCGAGCGCCAGACACCCTGCAAGTGCTACATAACAAACATGTATGCACCACTGCTGGCCGAGCGCCAGACACCCTGCAAGTGCTACAAAACAAACCCGTATGCACTACTGATACCCGAGCGCCAGATACCCTGCAAGTATTACATAACAACAATTCTGTATGCACTACTGGTACCCGAGCGCCAGACACCCTGCAAGTACTACATAACAACACACATGTATGCACTACTGGTGCCCGAGCGCCAGACACCCTGCAAGAACTACATAACAACAAACCTGTATGCACTACTGGTACCCGAGCGCCAGACACCCTGCATGTACTACATAACAACACACCTGTATGCACTACTGGTACCCGAGCAGGGTTTGAAATTAATGGAGAATCATGCAATATAAATAAACAAAATAAAAATACAAGGCTATTGGTGCATGAAATGCCTTGAGGAATTCTCGAAGTACTACATAACAACAAACATGTATGCACTACTGGTACCCGAGTTCCAGATACCCTGCAAGTATTACATAACAACAAACCTGTATGCACTACTGGTACCCGAGCGCCAGACACCCTGCAAGTACTATATAACACACATGTATGCACTACTGGTGCCCGAGCGCCAGACACCGTGCAAGTACTACATAACAACAAACCCGTATGCACTGCTGGTACCCGAGCGCCCTACACCCTGCAAGTACTATATAACAACAAACCTGTATGCACTACTGGTGCCCGAGCGCCAGGCACCCTGCAAGTACTACATAACAACAAACATGTATGCACTACTGGTGCCCGAGCGCCAGGCACCCTGCAAGTACTACATAACAACAAACATGTATGAACTACTGGTGCCCGAGCGCCAGATACCCTGCAAGTACTACATAACAACAAACATGTATGCACTACTGGTGCCCGAGCGCCAGACACCCTGCAAGTGCTACAAAACAAACCCGTATGCACTACTGATACCCGAGCGCCAGACACCCTGCAAGTACTACATAACAACAAACATGTATGCACTACTGGTGCCCGAGCGCCAGACACCCTGCAAGAACTACATAACAACAAACCTGTATGCACTACTGGTACCCGAGCGCTAGACACCCTGCAAGTACTACATAACAACACACCTGTATGCACTACTGGTACCCGAGCAGGGTTTGAAATTAATGGAGAATCATGCAATATAAATAAACAAAATAAAAATACAAGGCTATTGGTACATGAAATGCCTTGAGGAATTCTGGAAGTACTACATAACAACAAACATGTATGCACTACTGGTACCCGAGTTCCAGATACCCTGCAAGTATTACATAACAACAAACCTGTATGCACTACTGGTACCCGAGCGCCAGACACCCTGCAAGTACTATATAACAACACACATGTATGCACTACTGGTGCCCGAGCGCCAGACACCGTGCAAGTACTACATAACAACAAACCCGTATGCACTGCTGGTACCCGAGCGCCCTACACCCTGCAAGTACTACATAACAACAAACCTGTATGCACTACTGGTGCCCGAGCGCCTGGCACCCTGCAAGTACTACATAACAACAAACATGTATGCACTACTGGTGCCCGAGCGCCAGGCACCCTGCAAGTACTACATAACAACAAACATGTATGCACTACTGGTGCCCGAGCGCCAGATACCCTGCTAGTACTACATCACAACAAACATGTATGCACTACTGGTGCCCGAGCGCCAGACACCCTGCAAGTGCTACATAACAAACATGTATGCACTACTGGTGCCCGAGCGCCAGACACCCTGCAAGTGCTACATAACAAACATGTATGCACCACTGCTGGCCGAGCGCCAGACACCCTGCAAGTGCTACAAAACAAACCCGTATGCACTACTGATACCCGAGCGCCAGACACCCTGCAAGTACTACATAACAACAAACATGTATGCACTACTGGTGCCCGAGCGCAAGACACCCTGCAAGTACTACATAACAACAAACCGGTATGCACTACTGGTACCCGAGCGCCAGACACCCTGCAAGTACTACATAACAACACACCTGTATGCACTACTGGTGCCCGAGCGCCAGACACCCTGCAAGAACTACATAACAACAAACCTGTATGCACTACTGGTACCCGAGCGCTAGACACCTTGCAAGAACTACATAACAACACACCTGTATGCACTACTGATACCCGAGCAGGGTTTGAAATTAACTTTTTTTCAGCAACTTACACAATTTACTTGTCCCCAATCAAATTTATATATCCCAGCACTTCATGTAAAAGTGAATACAAAAAACAAGATCAATCATGAAAGTGACATTACATTCCCTCAGTTGCATTCCACCAATGAAAACAAGATAGTTTTTATTTGTCATTTACAAGGTGCTCACCAATGTTTTGACATTTTTTCAGTCACAAGTTTTAAAGATGTAAAATTCATTTCTTGTTATAAAGTTTAGTTGTCCGTAGGACAGGTCACCTGGGACAATTAACTTGTCCCCAGTAGAATCTACATGGTACAGGACAAGGGGACAACTGTTAATTTCAAACCCTGCCAAGCCAGGCACCGTGCAAGTCCAAAAAAAAAAAAAAAACCTGTATGCACTACTGGTGCCCGAGCGCAAGACACCCTGCAAGTACTACATAACAACAAACCTGTATGCAATACCGGTACCCGAGCGCAAGACACCCTGCAAGTACTATGTTTCCAGATAAAGATAACAACAAACATGTATGCACTACTGGTGCCCGAGCGCAAGACACCCTGCAAGTACTATGTTTCCAGATAAAGATAACAACAAACCTGTATGCACTACCGGTGCCCGAGCGCAAGACACCCTGCAAGTACTACATAACAACAAACCTGTATGCACTACTGGTACCCGAACGCAAGATACCCTGCAAGTACTTCATAACAACACACCTGTATGCACTACTGGTACCAAAACGCAAGACACCCTGCAAGTACTACATAACAACAAACCTGTATGCACTACTGGTGCCCGAGCGCAAGACACCCTGCAAGTACTACATAACAACACACCTGTATGCACTACTGGTGCCCAAGCGCAAGACACCCTGCAAGTACTACATAACAACAAACCTGTATGCACTACCGGTGCCCGAGCGCAAGACTCCCTGCAAGTACTATGTTTCCAGATAAAGATAACAACACACATGTATGCACTACTGGTGCCCGAGCGCAAGACACCCTGCAAGTACTATGTTTCCAGATAAAGATAACAACAAACCTGTATGCACTACCGGTGCCCGAGCGCAAGACACCCTGCAAGTACTATGTTTCCAGATAAAGATAACAACAAACCTGTATGCACTACTGGTGCCCGAGCGCAAGACACTCTGCAAGTACTATGTTTCCAGATAAAGATAACAACAAACATGTATGCACTACTGGTGCCCGAGTGCAAGACACCCTGCAAGTACTACATAACAACACACATGCATGCACTACTGGTACCCGAGCGCAAGACACCCTGCAAGTACTACATAACAACAAACCTGTATGCACTACTGGAGCCTGAGCGCAAGACACCCTGCAAGTACTATGTTTACAGATAAATATAACAACAAACATACGTGCAGTACTGGTATTCTAATACTGGTGTTCTAGCATCAGAAAGTTTTGTTGTTGTTTTACCTCAAATCAATATAACAAACCTATATGCACTGCTGTTATGTGGTCTTCGTAAGCCTTTTTGCCCTTTTTCTGCTCTACACCACAAATATAGCACACAATGCTCTTCACCGGATACTTCTTCTTAGGTTTCTGTTCTTTATCTAGATATGCAATAAACCTAAATTACTAGATACGCTTTAAGTAATGTATATTATATAACATTTTAAAAGAATATTACATAATCATAATTATTATATTTGTGAGATTTTGATGCTTTTCATGAATTTAAAGATTTCCCAAATCAAAGGTAATAGATAGAGTCTGGTCTCAGCGATTTGGCTTATTTAAACACCGAGATGGGCATAACCAACAAGCTGAGACATACTCTATCTCTTTTTACTTTGTAACACTGTGACGTCAGAGTGACCGTACTCTAAATTATTCTATCTGGTGTAGTTGTAGTACGGTATAGCCACGCCCCTTTAGTTACCATAAATTAAACGATTTGATGCTTTGTGTTCATCAAAGGAAATGTTACCGAACATGCTACAATATTTCACTAAACTTGCCTTTGCTTTCTTCACTGCAGGCTTTTTCAATACCTTTTTCTTCTTTTTCTTTCATTTTGTTTTTATATTTGCCAAGTTCTTTATTCCGCCGATCATTTTCTATCCTTTTCATCTTTCTTCTCTCCTTTCTTGCATTCCTTTCCAATTTTTCCCAGTTTTCATCATCGCTATGCCAAAATGCCGATCGTTTTTTCTTGTAAGTCCTCATTTTCAATGTTGTATTCTTTACAGTTTTTTTTGTTGCATTTGCATCTTTACAATTGTCAACATCCAAAAGACAATTGATGTCGTTATCCAAAACTGCAGCCTGTGTTTTCTTATATCCGTCTTTTTCGGTTTTAATTTTCTTTAACTTCCTGGATGTATTAGAAGATGTATCTTCCCAATCAGAATCATCATCATCATCATCATCAATAACATATTCATCGTTGCTATCCGAACTTGCAGTCTGTTTTCCTTTATAGCTTACTGTAGTAGTTGCCCTTTTTCTCAAATCTATAACGTTAATAGTATGCGTATCGTCATCTTTGTTCGTTACCTTTTTATTGTAAGATTCATTATTTATTGTTTCTTTTATATCAAGTATAGTATTTGCTTTATTTTCATTTACAGTATTGCTAAGATCATTATTAATTGTTTCTGTTTTCATGTTGTTATCAAGGGATTCTTCTTTAAGCAAATCTTCATTCTCAAATAGTTGCTCATCCTCGACATCATCATCAAAATCATCCGCTACATCCTCAAAACTAGTCCTGTACTCTTCAGCTGGCTCTGCTTTTATACATTTTTTATCATCTTCAGCACTATCATGTTTGTTTATATTTACGTCTATATTCCTTATTGGGTTTGATTCTGTATTAGTCATACCCTCTCTTTCCGGTTCTCGTTTTAGCTTATCATCTTCAACACCATCCTGCTTATCATAACGTACTAAAGCATCACGTGCTTTCATATCATTTACTGGGTCGGATTCTGGTTTCCTAAATCTGATTTTTTGTATCCCGTCAAGCAGTTCTTTATTTACTGTGCACGTTTTTCTAACTTTGACTTTTGGTATCCCCATAGGCAGTTCTTTTTGTACTTTGTCTGATTCTGTGTTGTTACCTTTGACTTCTGGTATCCTGTCAAGCAGTACTCTACAACTCCTCAGTCTATGTGTATACATGTTTTTGTCATTATCTTCATCTTTTAATTTTGCATTGACAATGTGTTCATCCTTGTCTTTTACCACACATGTATGTATATTTGCATCATCAGGGTTTGCATGTGTTCCATATCTACAGCTATCTATCTCCTGACCCGCTAATCTTGTTCGAGTCCTCAAAGTCGATCTAGATTCTACAGAAGGTGTTTCTTCTTTCAAAATGAAACTGCCCATTTTTTTCAACTGTCGTATTATAAATCGTCTCTCTTTCCCCCGCACTGTCTGTGTGGAGTTACACTGTGTGTCATATTTGGGGAAGGCAGTTCGTAGCAAGTGATCGTAATGATAGGACCCTCCAGCCTCGTGCTTCATCAGGTGTTCGTGAAGACCACAAATGGCTGGGAAATGGTTTCCACAACATCCACAGACGTACGTTAGTGCAGTGTTAGTCACCTCTGTTGTATTGGTCTTTTGACCAGCCATGTCCGTGATATTAATGCTGCTAGACTCAACAGACGCACATACATGACATTCATTCATGACGTCTGTAGTGTAGAATCTTTGAAATATTCCTTTCTTGGTTCGTTCAACTGCTGCTATGTGCATGTGCTATGGAAACCCTGTATATGCTGTTTTAAGATGTACATTCTCTCTGTCTGTGTCCACCAACATCTATCTGAAATGTACACTTGTAATGTACAAGTTGCTTATATACTTATTAATCTTACTGTCCCCTTCAAAATAACACAAACAAGCATCGACAGCAGTGTCATAAATTCAGTTATAGTGCATCTCCATTTCAAAATAACACAAGCATCGACAGCAGTGTCATTAATTCAGTTATAGCAGTTATAACGTACTCCCTGGTTATAGTGCATATACATATGTTGTTTATTTCTACCAACCTTTTCACACACACATTTTCATCTCAGTATGACGAAAAATGTACTGTACGATGTGAAGTTGTTACGGCATTAGCGGATAATTCTGAATTTAGAAACATACTAGTAGAATATGTTTGTAGTTGCATTATGACACGTTTCTTTTAATGTTGGAAATCTTGCCGCTGATCAGCCCACTTGACAGTGATTGATCATCACACGTTTTATGATCACAAAACATGTGATAATCCAATCAACATCAATCGGTATTGCGACTACGTGCATCACTGTGCAGTAAATTACCAAAAAGCAATCAGTATTGCGACTACGTGCATGGTAATTATAGGATCACTGTGCAGTAAATTACCAAAAAGCTTTACGATCACGGGCGGCGGATGTACTTTTTTTTTTTTACTACAAACATATAATATTTAGTTTGTTTCTAAATTAATATTTTATTTTATTATAATGCTATACATATGGATGTTACGAGTCCTTTTCGTAGGCGATAACTACTATTCGTAAGGTGTTACAGAGAGTCAAACACATAAGTATTAAAAAAACAAACTTTTAAAAGGTTTGATAACATTTGTTTGTTCACTACAAACATATTCTACTACTCTGTTTCTAATTTATAATTATTTTTCATATAAAGCTATGCATATGATTGTTACGAGTCCTTTTCAGAGGCGATAGCCTCTTTTCGTAAGGTGTTACAGAGTCAAAACACATAAGTATTAAAAAAAAAAAAAAAAAAAAAAAAAAGAAGTTTGATTACATTTATTTGTTCACTACAAATGTATTCTACTAGTCTGTTTTTAAATTCATAATTATTTTTAATATATAAAGCTATACATATTGCTTTCATGAGTCCTTTTTGTAGATCACATCTCCTTTTCGCGAAAAGGACTCCTTTAGGACTACCCTTCCTTACGCAAACTGTATTTTCCCAGACACACCTATAAACATCCTATGTCTGGCCATTCATGTATGAGAGTTATTCAGAGTAAAACATGCTTTTTAAAACAATTTCTATGACAAAATCAGCTCATCAAACCAGAGTTGTATATACTATAGGCATATAGTATAAAAATAGCATGCTTTAAATTCCGAAGTGATGTTGATCACCTTAGTGGCATCGGCAGACGTACCAGGTGAATGTAAAACTTGAATGTTGGACGTCGACACATAAGCTATTGACGGAAGAACAAGGGTAACATTAATTTACATAGAGAGAAATATCAACGTATTACACGGTAGAAACATTATAACCACATTCGCAAATGTGTACTGTAGGGTAATAAGTTACCCTCCCCCACCCCTCCCCCTCCCCTTATCGACAGGCAGGAGGACAGGTAACAAGCGTTCTAGTCTTCATAATGTTTCTGCACGTTTGAAAAGCCAACACTGCAGTTATCCGCCACTTCAATTTCAACTTTAACTGGTTAGCATTTGGCCAATATATAAATCTTTCGGTCAACGAAGTTTGTGTCAACAAACTTACAGTAGATTTACAAACTACAACACACCTGATATGTTATAGATAATTGAATAAACGATTTCTTTAAATTATCAGCATACCTCATGGATATAGGCATATTAATGACTTGCAATAAGTATTGATATATAACCTGCACTTACCTTGTTTACAAGTAGTAAATGGCGGATATATATCAAAGGGGAGTAACTGTTTCTTTTGTACCTCTCTTTCTCAAACCGTGCGACCATAGTTATGCGCTACACAGAAAATATCGGTTAGCTCCTGCATTACCACCAACAAAGATCCCACATACTGGTTAAGAGCGTTATTTATTAATCATCATATAATATGAAATAATCGCCGAAAACCGTATTCAGTAGCCCTTTTTATAGGTCTGCGGACCAACATTCTAATGATGCCTTTTTTTGTGAGCCAACAATAGTGTATCTGTGGACAAAATCTCGACCGGAATATTATTGTGGACGAGTAGCTCACGTTCTGATTTTATGATAAAAGAAAATGAGCAAAAACTTATACCGGGATAATATTGCATTTTTAACCCACATGCTGTGTTGTATTAGATAGACAGAATAGTGTACTGTTAAATAATGAATCGAGGTAAAAGCCGAAACTCCACAAAACGTGAGAATCAGGACTCTTATGGTAACATGTACCTACCATAGAGCCATGATTCCTTGGGTTTTAATTATAAGTAGGACTCCGTACTGACCCCATTACGCACTGTCCCATCGAGGTTTCTGAAGACATCACACAATGCCTGCACAAACAACCACACTATTTCAATGGAACAAACCTTAGATACCGCACTTACATGAATACAACTTTGGCTCCAACAATAAAAATGACACGGTATATTGTCAGTTTTCGAAAGCGACTGTTGATTTCAGACATTTTGATTGTTTACAATCTCCTTCTAGTGTGACGTCTCGTTCAGTATGTTAAAACTTAACCCCGCCCTAATGACACACCTGAAACATTCCGGGTTTTTTTTTGTGTCGGTTGTGGGCGGGTTTAAGACCAAATACGGAACGACACAGCGCTTGATATTAAAGGTAAACATTTCAGAAAAATATGTCGCTGAAACATGGACATTCGTACTAAAATGCTTAGATCGACGAGATCGTCTTCTATTTGGTGAGTTTTATGCATGCAGGCGTAGCATTCAAGGTTAAATGTATTGAACTAAGGCGGTTGTATATGTGGGCATTGCTTGATGTCTTCAGAAACCTGATAACTATATATATATAATTTATAAAGGATCGCATCGTAGCTCTGTGGCATCCTAACCCGGTAGGCATACGATGACAATACCTCAGGCCAGTTTGACGACAATATCCACATGAGCAGAGCTAGTTGATACACTGTCAGTACTTTATTTTAAATGAAAAAGAAGGGAGGAAAGAAACTATTTCTTTTATTTGTTTTATGACTTTGATTTATATTAATTTGTATCGCATAAATTGTGTTGGTTGCTATGAAGTGTTTTATTTCTGACATTGAGACAAAGAAGATTGGACTGTTTAAGTTGGTGGTACTATAGAAAACAGATGTATAAATTGTGTTGGTTGCCATAACATTGAGACCTGAATTTGTTGCAGCTGAATCAGAACATTTTGATACCATCCGATGTATCATGATAGGTCACATGTTACAAATATTGGACTGTACAATATGGTGGTACTGCAGAAAACAATTGTATAAATATGTTGGTTGCCATCAGGGGCGGATCCAGGATTTCAGCTATGGGGAGTGCGTACGTTTTTGGTCAATTTTCATATGGAAGAATCTTTCTCAAATCGAAATCAGGATCCGTCTATATGAGTCCCTGATTTTTATAAAATAAAATGTGTACACACTACTACGGAGAGTGAGACTGACCTTCGACATGCCAGCGAAAAACGTGTATCCTTTACACAGGTTATTCTTAGGGGCTTTGGATAAACTTTCGATTACAGTTGTGACATCACCCATCGATAAATCAGGCACATTTAGTAAGCTTCTCGTCCACGAAGGGGCACCGAGGCCTTTACACCCTTTATTTGTCAACATTTCCTGGTTTGGTGAGTCACAAACAGATTTCCGGTGCGTTGTTAGCCTCGTTTTAAAAATTCCGCAAACGAGGCGTGAATAAAGAGTATATCATTGGGTAGCTGACATTTGATTACAAACAAGTTTCTATTTTGGTGGGTTTGTTGGTCTAGGTTGTTTTGTTGTTGTCAGGAAATTGTAGACGTTGACTTACTCGATCAGGTTTACCCAAGGGGAGAGGGGCCTCCCCACTGTTCAAAATGTACCTACGTCATGTTCATATCGAATATTGGTGCTTATTTAAAAAAATAAAAAAGGGCAACTGTAAACGATAATTTTAGACCCCAAAATGTACGCCCCCAATATGATATCCTTGATACGACCCTGGGAGACATCCCTTCTCCCCAAAATGTACGCCCAAATCTGATATCCTTGATACAACCCTGGGAGACATCCCCTCTCCCAAAATGTACACCCCCAATCTGATATCCTTGATACGACTCTGGGAGACATCCCCTCTCACAGGGGATGGCCAGGCATACATCTGTACGCCCGGGCATAGCCTACTCTAGAAAATCGAATGTGAAAAAATATTGTTGTTTTTTTCCAAGTTACTCCCGGGAGTAAGGGAGTATGCCACGCTACGCCCCTGGAACTTATATATATAGAAAACTAATGACACATAGAGAGATTTAAAGAATCAAGACTACTGTGTGACACTTTACACGACCATAATAATGCCATAATTTACAAATAGTATTGATTCTCTTATGAGAATCATATGATTATCATATGAACTAAATTGCATATGATGTCATATGATAATTGTTCCATATGATTGTCATAAGATACCTTTCATATGAATTTCATATGAATATCCTTTCATATGAGTTTCATATGTGGCAAGTTTGCCTATGTACTAGTCTACGAGAATGTACTACTTTAAAAAAAATGTGTATCGGTCTGCATTAAAGAGACACACGGCAATCTTGAAGTTTGCATCGAGCGTTACGATGGTGTGTGTTTAGTTCGAAGGGTCATAGTCCTGCTACCATTTGAGCCCCGAGAAGAAAGTGGTACTATTTGAAACTCGATAATTGCGTATAATTGAATATAAATTTTAGGTTTTCAATTTGTCGGCCTTTGTTATTCTACCATAGGTTTAACTATTTTATTGGTGCAATAGAATCAACATTTAGTAATATACAAAAACAAGTTGCTGTGAACCATTAATTAATAATAATGACTGTAAAAAATGCAAGTTACCTAGAATTTAGACACGGGACGCCGCATCACGTGTCCCCGCCTTAATTCCATTAAGCGATGGGAACGTTTAAAAACATGTTTTACTGAAAAAATGCGATATCCTGTTTAAAATTACCTATTAAATGTTTTAATTTTACATTTTAAGCCGAAATTAAGGTTTTATTTCGTACCCCAGCCAACCCCGTTTTCGCTTCTTGGAGAAGAGGTTGGATCGGGTATGAAAGTCAATACTCCGACCACGTAATGGCGAGTTTGAAAAGTAAGGATTGCCGTGCCTGTCTTTCAGAGGCTAAATGGACAATAAATAAATGTATTTTTTGTCAATTTATCGGTAAGAATTGCATTGTGTTTGTTTATATTTCTTTATGTTGTATGCTTTATGGCACCTAATGCTGCAAACCCTATATATATGTTTACAATTATATGAATAAATGTGTATATGCGCATGAATGATTGAGTGCAAACACGTGTGTGTGCTTCCGTGCGTCCGTGCACGTTTGTGTGTTTGAATATAAACGTGCATTGGCTAGATTTAAAATGCACCACGAGAACACGTTTTAGTTTTATTTGAAATTTAGCAGTCGGGTATTTAATGAACCATAGGTAACAGATTCAATATTAAACATACCTATTGCATATTAATAGCATTGTTTTGTTTATATGTTTTGTATTGTATGTATGATATTACAAGAATGCCCAAGGGTGATTAATCCTTGAATTGTAAACACGTTTTCCAACGAGAGGAACTTTATATGTTTTCTTTAGTTCCAATCCTTTATTTAATGTACTGTTAAATTTATTTATGCACTAATTCGAAATAAAATATGTTTAAACCAAGGGAGATTAGTGTTAACTAATTTGGTCAGTTCTTTCTTTCTTTCTTTCTTTCTTTCTTTCTTTCTCTTTCTTTCTTTCTTTCTTTCTTTCTCTTTCTTTCTTTCTTTCTTTCTTTCTTCTTTCTTTCTTTCTTTCTTTCTTTCTTTCTTTCTTTCTTTTCTTTCTTTCTTTCTTATACATTTCGTTTATTGATCCATTCATGTTAGGCATATACATGTATATGAATTAATCCATGGCACATGACTTGTCTTCCACAAAAAAAAACTGATCGAAAGGAATGAAAAAAACACTGGCTTATTAGTTTATGTTTTTGTTTACATAAGTCTGGTTCTACGCTTGAGCAAACTGCAGTTTTCCACTTCATTAATTGGACGGTAGGCATAGGTTGCGAGTTCTGAAAAACAAACTTGGGAACTGGTGAAAGAACAACCAAGAAGATAAGACAATTAGAAGGTGCTTCTGAAATGAATATGGACGCCGCCATTTTGAGATATATGACATCAGAGTTCTAAATTACCATTATTTTTTTATAAATGTGATAATTTACTGAATTATAGAAAAAAAACATCACAGCAACTGTACACAAAATAAGTATACTAATGCTATTTTACCACATCATCCCTTCTTTATTTGTGAATATGTTTAACATATTAAATTGTTGATACTTGACTAATCTTGTTAATCTCATCATTTTTCATAAATAATTACCATTACCTTTTTGAATTTACTTTGCTGGACCCCTGTGGTAAAGTGTATTTTAAATTGTTTACAACGCACATATATTTTATGATACCTAGCTAATATGATTAGAAAGAATTCGAACGTCAATAAACGATCTCTATTAAAACGTGTGATTAAAACGTGTGTTTGTTTGTTTGCTTGTTTGAATAGTGTTTTACATCATTTTAGCACATTTTAGGCTAGAGGCAGACCACCATATTTTTCCTGAGTAGAACCAGTACTGTATACCTTTCGCCATCCGTAAGAATCGACACTTTCTCAAGTAAATTGAGCTCCCAGTGGGATGGTGAGAGGCGAGAAGGTATACAACACAACCTCCTCGAGCACAGAGGCGTTATATATACAAACGTAAAACGTATATCTGATGCAGGCTGAAACTTCATCTATACGATAAAATGCGGTAGCATGTCCTTGGTCGATGTATTTTTTTACCGAGTATGTAATTACTAATATTGGGCCGTGTACTTGGTCATAAAGACAGAAAATAAAAACACTTTGATACTTCTATAAACTTTATTTTAGTTATGTTTCTTCCAGATACAAGCTGAATGCACTAAAGACTTGAATCTTCCAAAACATGTCAGTGCACACCAACAGTAGCCACTGTTTACGGTGTACACTTCATACTAACTACAGTAAAGTCATTATCAGTAGTTACATGATTTTTTTTTAATTACATAGCAAAAACAACAAAACAAATTTAAGCAATACAACAAGTTACATAGTTTACAAAAAATACTTTTGGGGTGCACATCAGGCTCTATGTAGATGAAATATTTTCCTTCAAATTCATGATAAAAAAAAGTTTTCATATCAATCACAATATGGTGTAAGTAAGGGACCGTGATGGTCAGGTCTAACATTTGAGTTTACGATATATACTGAGAAAAATCAATTTAGCACATAAAATGCATGTCAATTCCATATACGAGATATAAAGTCGTGTATGTTCGGGTTTAATGATAAAGTGACATAGATATGTCCAATAATAATGCTACAAAGTCATTTGTAAACAAAGTCGGTGATAAAAATAAAGCAAATATGTTGGGAACATACTGTTATAGGTTATCGAAAATCGTTCTTATTTCAATGAAAAGGGAGGTAATTTTAAAACAAGAGGCCCAAGAGGGCCTGTGGATGCTCTACTGGCTAAAATGGCTCTTATGTCAAGGGTTGTCGACATAAAATTGAAGTAACTACAGATTGAACAAAGGAAAATACAATATAGCATTTTTCAACAAATCAAGGGCCATAACTCTGTCATTACTAACAAGATCTCGCTGGCACAACTAGAAATCATAGCAAAACCTCCTGCTAAGTTTCGTCAAATCCAACATGGCGTTAACAAAAAAAAAATTAATTAAAAAAATTAAAATAAAATAAATCATAAAAAAAAATCAATTTTTTTTTTTTAAAAATTCAAATGAAAAATTGTTTAAAATTTTTTAATATCAATCAAATGAATAAAGTAATTTAAAAAAAATAACAAAAATAACAAATCAACCACAAAAAAACAACAATCAAATGAAAAAAATAAAAAAAATATCAAAAGAATAATATCGTCTCAACGAGGCCAAATATAGCATTTTGAAGTAAATCAAGGGTCATAACACCGTTGTTACTAGTTCGACCTGGCTGGTTTTCGAACTTGTCCGAGCTTTTATTGACATTAACAATCTGTTAAAGTTTGGTAAAGATCGGATGAAAAATGAAGGCGCTATCGTCTTAACGACGTAAAAGTTAACGGACAGACAGACGACGGACGGACAACTCGTCATCCCATAAGCTCTGCTGGCCCTTGGCTAGTAGAGCTAATTATAAAATTTGGAATGTTTTTGTTTGAGAATAACATTCTTTTTTTTTTTATCACATTTTAGCGATGTTTATACAATGACAGAATGGGCAATTCTTGTCTATGCCAAATAATAAATGTTCAAAGCAATACGTTTGTATAACAAAATATCTTGATTTTAATATATGAGAGGTAATTCTGATATTAAGGCTTAGAAACTAATAAAACAATACAATTTTTGGAAAGTCTCATCCTTAACCTAGCATTGCTAATAGGTTGAAAAAAATATGTAAATGTTCATATGTTTAATCTATGTCCCTAAAAAGTCTTGCTAAACTTTTTTTGTGCAGTATATTTTGAATGAAAGCGGGCCTACACTGTTTACATTAAAGGGACACACGGCAATCTTGATGTGCTTAAAACTCGCGGTGACCCTTTAGTTTTTTTAAATACCTTGCAGATTTGCAATCATTAATAATATGTTTTAGAATAATCCAAAGCAAATTGATTTTACATATTACTAAAAATTGTTAATATTGCATCAACACTAAATTTAAAATAGAATAACGAAGCAATCTCAATTTATTATTTGATTTATATGCAAGCAGTTTTAAACTCAAACAAGAAGGATTAATAAATCGGGATGCTAATTGTAATGCTTGATATAAAACTCAAGATTGCTGTGTGTCCCTTTAACCTTGGTGCGTAACCTAGGATAGCAAATATAACTATGCGGAATAAATTTCCTTGACAATAGGGAGTTATTTTAAGAGTAATTCATTATGTTTTGGCCTCTCAGAATATAGCAAATCAATATTAATGTTGTCAATTTTAAGTCGGATCCTTTAACCCCCTTGAAAATCCTGATGCACCCCCCCCCCCACCCCATCCCCACCCCACCCCTCATTTAAAGCGTCTTAACCAACTACTGCAGGCCCGTCATGAGGTTGTGGCAACTTCGCCATTTCTGCTTTGATGTCGGCGTGTAATTGCTGGTCTGTTGCCGGGTCCACGGTATGGGCGTATCTATAAATAGGTCTTCCATCTGGACCTATCAGAAACTTCTCGTAGTTCCACCGGATGTCCTCTGTGTAGATCGGACTGTACAGGATCGGGGAGAAGATCTTTCGGTACACGTTCGGACACAGTGACTGCATAAAAATGGTATATACCATTACACAATTGTACAATGATATTAATTATTAAAAGGTTCCACAAAATACCAAAGAAAGTTATATAGAGGATATAAAGTTTCAATTTAAAAGACAAGGACGGGTACCTTGTCGGGAAAACCTAACTCAATACGTAGGATCAGATTGGTACCAGCGCCTGTTTTAGCGTTCATCGGCGGTACAGAGAACCTTGACCGGAAATACAAACTGAAGTCACGTCCATGTATGATTTGTACACTGTACGTTCAAACTGTACTCTAAATATGTTTTGTACTCTGTACGTTCAAGTAAGATGTGTACACTGTACGTCCAGGTATGATTTGTGATTAAAAGTAATGAATAAATTGACAATAAATTCTAAAACTGTTGTTATTGTTGTTTTGGGGGCAAATTAATGATTTTTAGAAATTATCAAAAATCTCGGACTCTTTTTTAATAAATAGAACAATGTTTATCAACATTTTGTTCTTTAATCCAAAGTCGAAGAACCTGACAATGTCCAGTTTAATGCAACATTTTTTACACATTCTGTGTAACCGTTTGAAAATGGCATGTAGTCAATTTCACTGGTAAGCATATGGCATATGGAGAAAGATTCTGGCGGCCCTTAAATTATTTTGAGAAGTATAATTCTGTCTGAAGTGTGGAGAATGTCTGTGTCACGAATTATCGGGGTACAAAAGTACCATGCAGGTTATTATAAAACCTAATAGGAAACGATCGGTACGGCCAGGGACTGTATACTAAAGAGGTCCTGGCGCGGCTAATGGTTGTTGAATGGTGTTTTACGCCATTTTACAGCACATTTTAGGCTATATATGTATGACGCTCGATTTTGAGTGATTAAGGCAGACCATCCTCATTTTTCTTGGTTAAACCAGTACTGTATTCTTCCATCCGTAAGAATCGACACTTTCTCTCAAGTCGAGCTGCCAGTGGGATTCTAACCCGCAGCGGTGATAGGCGAGAAGGCTTCAGACGTAGCGTCTTCACGCTGAGGCGGTACGGATAAGTCAGAAGGCTGACTACTGCAACTGTAGATGCAGTGCACACGCCGAAGTGTTTGCATTAGCAAAATGTTTTCTATGAATTTTAAAGAGGTGTATAATTATGTCATACACGTTTGAATTGATTTCGACATTATTTTTTTTCACTTGAACTTTTGTTCTGGTATTCTCTTCATAGCGAAAGAATGTATCAAACTGAAGTTTAGTAAGCAAGTTACTTTCATACATATGTATTGACTTTACGGTGGCTATTAAAATTAATTGTATAACGTCCTAGAAATAAAACATAAATAACAAGAGGAAATGTAACGGAATGAAAATACTAAATAAAGCAATGAAACAATGAAATAAAACTAAGGGCAAAATATACTTAATATATTACATAATGTTTTGCTAAACGCAGATAATGAAATAACACTAAAAGCAACACGCTTTTGATACACAGTTACAGTACATACACTGAACAACATTTCTAAGTATCAACTTTTGTATCTTAACTAATTTTCTTATTTTAAATATATTTTAGAATAGATATATGATAAGTATTTTGTTTTGACCCATAGTTTGTAAACATTTATTTAAATTGTTACATCTTTTGAGAGTTACCCTCCCTTTATATGAAAACATGAAATGTACTGATAAAACACATAACATGAGTCAAAGATCGCTTAAAGATATAAAATTCTTAAAATTGGTATGAAATAATAGAAAAAAAACATAAAAATTTGACCCATTTAACGCAGATTTTCCGTCTATAAAAAATGAAATATGGATAATCTTAAATTACCTCCGTTTAAATTGAATATTGTTTGAAATTCAAATAACTGTAATTCAGCGTTAACATTAAATATTTCGAAAATTTCTTTTGCAAACGCATTTATAGTGGTAATGCTAGTAAAACATGATGTCAAAATAATTTTAACTGGCATATTTTAGAATTAGGAACATTGAAAGCTTCACTAATTCGAAATACTTAATAAAATCCTATATACCCAGTTGTATAAGTGTTATAACTTATTTATAAGAAAACACATTGACGTAAAAGTTTATGTTCATGCAATCAGAGCAGACGATTTACACTCGTTATTTTGCAGTTTAACCGTATCTCTAATCAAGCTCAAAATACACAAAACAACGAGAATATTATTGACATATTCTTAGGTTGGTACTTAGCAATTTGGTTTAGTGTAGGATCAGGGATTAACTATTACTATTATATCTTGGGGGGTCAGTGCAAAACTATTGTATCTCCTTCTTTGTTCATATGTATTTAAATTAGTTTTGCACTGACCCCACGATATATGTAACATTTACTCCCTGATAGGACTTTGCTTAACACTGATGACAATGACTTGTAAAGCACTATAGAGTTAGCAGAAGGCATAGATCTACTTTATATTAAATAGGTAATGCTGAACTTTGACGATAAAATACCCTTTAAAGCAACGCAATCTCGGTTTATACGCAGCACATACACGACACAGTACCACTTAAAGCTACACCCTCTCAATTTAAACCGCCCCTAACAATGCAAGTTTATAACGGTACTATCGCATGAATATAAATGATGCACTGACATGTCGGTGTTCAAACAGGAAATAGACAGAGTCAATTAAGCTTTGCGTAAAGAACGATCAACAATTTCGATTTCCAATATTACTCTTCATTAACATCCTAACTGGAATTCAAACCAGGTACTTTCGATTTTTTCAAATCTGTATTACCTTAAGATACGTATACATCGCATGCTCTTTCGCGCCGTTCACATCAACCTTTTGGGTGAGTGGAAATGCTGGAACAAAGCCGCCTCCGGGCCGGACATACCTCAGCCCATCCATCAGCTCTCGGCCGTCCCATGCCGGTTCTTCCTATTAAATAATAATAATAAAATATTAATGTAATAGTATATACATGACGGATCTTAAATACATCCCACCAAGCCTTCTAAAACACTCCAGTCGCTAATTACAATATGCTATACACAAAAATGGCCTCGGTCACCTTGTTTTGCATTAGCGAAAACAGTAAACCATATTTAGAAAAAAAGGAACTCGCGATATATTTGGTGATATTAATTGGTAAATAAGGGTGAATGATACCAGGCCGTTGTATAAATCATTTACGTGAATCACAGATATCGGGCCGCTGTATAAATCATGAACGTCAATCACAGATACCGGGTCGTTGTATAAATCATGAATGTGAATCACAGATACCGGGTCGTTGTATAAATCATGAATGTAAATCACAGATACCGGGTTGCTGTATAAATCGTGAATGTGAATCACAGAAACCGGGCCGCTGTATAAATCATGAATGTGAATCACAGATACAGGTTCGTTGTATAAATCATAAATGTGAATCACAGATACTGGGTCGCTGTATAAATCATGAACGTGAATCACAGATACCGGGCCGCTGTATAAATCATGAATGTGAATCACAGATACCGGGTCACTGTGTAAATCATGAATGTGAATCACAGATACCGGGTCGTTGTATAAATCATGAATGTAAATCACAGATACCGGGTTGCTGTATAAATCATGAACGTGAAACACAGATACCGGGCCGCTGTATAAATCATGAATGTGAATCACAGATACCGGGTCGCTGTATAAATCATGAATGTGATCCCTAGATACCAGGTCGTTGTATCAAAAAATCATGAACGTGAATCACAGATACCGGGTCGTTGTATAAATCATGAACTTGAATCACAGATATCGGGCCACTGTATAAATCATGAATGTGATCATAGATACCGGGTCGATGAATGTGAATCACAGATACAGGGTCACAGCGTAAATCATGAACGTGAATCACAGATACAGGGTCGTTGTATACATCATAAATGTGAATCACAGATACTGGGTCGCTGTATAAATCATGAACGTGAATCACAGATACCGGGCCGCTGTATAAATCATGAATGTTAATCACAAATACCGGGTCACTGTGTAAATCATGAATGTGAATCACAAATACCGGGTCGTTGTATAAATCATGAACGTGAATCACAGATACCGGAGGGGCTGGTGTGGCGCAACCGGTAGTGCGGCGGATTTGTAACCGAAGGCCCCGGGTTTAATCCTTCGTGGTGCCACTGAGTTCCGTCGGTGGGTTCTTGGGCAAGACACTTTACCTTAGCCTCGTCCGTCGGATGGGGACGTAAACCGGGCGGTCCCGTGTATCGGTCTATCCTCCGAGCACGTTAAAGAACCATAGGAATCTATTCGATAATAAGAGTAGGGCAGGTTCCCGGATTCCTATGTATCCTTCCCCTCTCTCTGGGGCGGCTCTAAATAACTTATACTGTGTTGATGAGCCGTTAAACAACATTCAGTTCAATTCAATTCACAGATACCGGGCATCTGTATAAATCATGAACGTGAATCACAGATACCAGACTGCTGTATAAATCATAAATGTGAATCACAGATACCGGGTCGTTGTTTAAATCATGAATGTGATCCCCAGATACCAGGTCGTTGTATAAATCATGTACCTGAATCAAAGATACCGGGTCGTTGTATAAATCATGAACCTGAATCACAGATACCTGGTCGTTGTATAAATCATGAACGCTAATCACAGATACCGGGCCGCTGTATAAATCATGAATGTGATCATTGATACCGGGTGTTGAATGTGAATCACAGATACAGGGTCGCTGCATAAATCATGAACGTGAATCACAGATACCACGTCGTTGTACAAATCCTGATTGTGAATCACAGATACGGGGCGGCTGTATAAATCATGAATGTGAATCACAGATACCGGACCGCTGTATAAATCATGAATGTGAATCACAGATACCGGGCCGCTGTATAAATCATAAATGTGAATCACAGATACCGGGTCACCGTATAAATCATTAATGTGAATCACAGATACCGGGTCGCTGTATAAATCATGAATGTGAATCACAGATACCGGGTCGCTCTATAAATCATGAACGTGAATCACAGATACCGGGTCGCTGTATAAATCATGAAGGTGAATCACAGATACCGGGTCGATGTATAAATCATGAATGTGAATCACAAATACAGGGTCGCTGTATAAGTCATGAACGTGAATCACAAATACCGGACCTCTGTATAAATCATGAACGTGAATCACAGATACCGGATCGCTGTATAAATCATGAACGTGAATCACAGATACCAGTCCGCTGTATAAATCAAGGATGTTTTATTTTTGATTTCAGTGTGTTTTGTTTGTTTGTTTGTTTGTATGGTGTTTTACGTCATTTTCAGCACATGTAAGGCTATATTTGACGGTCTGTGGCACCGCTTAACTCCACATATCCTCTAATGTCCACACACACTTCCGCTAAAGTCCACAACTCCGCTATAGTCCACACACGAAAATGTGTGTGGACTATAGCGGAGCTGTAGACTTAAACGAACATTTATGTGGACTTTAGAAGAGCTGTGGTCTTTATCGGAGTTATGGTCTTTAGCGGTGCCACACCCCTGTTGGTGTGGCAGACCATCCACTATTCCTTGGTAGATGTAGTACTGCACAACTCCCGGCATTCGTAAAAATTGACACGTCCTCACTTATATTTCAGTGTAGTATAAACCATATGTTTCCTATCTTATCACTAATCACATTACATTATAATAGCAGATAAAATTATTCTTATCTTTATGAGTGGGGTTTGTTATCTATACTGTACTCCAAGTGCTAAACAGTGTTATGCGCAACAATAGTATAAGAGGAGACTAACTGGTACTTTTTTAAGGTCCCCTAAATATCGCTGGTTATTTTTCAGTAAATATAGTTGTAGCACCGCTAAATGCTAAAACTTGCGCTGAATGCTTAAATTTCCGCTAAATGTTAAAACTTCGGTACTAAACGCGAAATGTCAAAATTGTTGATTGTTATAGATATTAGTGGAATCCGTTAAACGCTAATGGTTAAATGTCAACAACGTTGTCTAACATATACAGAGGACATTTAATTGTTTGGAGTGAATATAGGATTTATTTTCATCGAGAAGTGAGAAAACTTATATTTTCATGAGTGCTTTAGCACGAGTGGAAATATAAGTTTTCTCACTTCGAGGGGGCGTCTGTGGCCGAGTGGTAAGAGTCTCTGACTTGCAATCACTTGCCCCTCACCGCTGTAGGTTCGATCCCTCAGGGGCCTAGGTATCTTTATGTGTGGAAGCTATCCAGCTGGCTTGCGGAACGTCGGTGGTTCTACCCAGGTGCCCGTGCACGAAAATTGCCCGGAGGGGCACCTGGGGTCTTCCTCCACCAGTGGAAGCTGGAAAGTCGCCAGATGACCTAAGCTGTGCGACTATAAAATCCAATTCAATTCAATTCTCACTTCGAGATGAAAATAAATCCTATATTCACGACAAACCAACAAATCTTCTATTTATTATATGCTTTTTATCATGCAACACTACCAAACTGTTTACCATAGAAAATACGATTCGTTCCGACAGTTCACCTTTAACGTATTCGCAGATAAATGTAGTAACGCCAGCGCGTGAGTCGATTTACATATATTTAGTGCACATAGAATATAAATACAAACATGATTGTTATAAGCAAATGTAGAAAAAAGTAGTTCCATTTGTTCCGGCATTTGTTCACTGTGAGAATATAAGTTTTATTCTAACCATACAATCCACTATTTCATTAGGAAGTATATATATAATAAATAATGATACGAACAGTGCTGTTTTTGTGTTAAAGTCGTATTGGTTTTATTGTTTTTTGATCATATATTGAAATATCTTATAGTATCTCGCATCCTATCAAAGTACAGAGTATAGACTTCGTGTTTCATTATATTGGTTAAGCATATTGTTGACCGAAATGATGGTAGCGGCATCAGTACTTGACTTAAGGCAGCTGTGCGACACGTGCGTGCATTTAAGTTGGTCAGTTACATAAATACAGCCATATAATTAATATCTGATGTGCTGTTTACTGAGAATATTTTATGCCCAACAAGCTCATTAAAAAGACCGTTAGCGCTGACTTTGTTGTCATGCATAAGCCAAATGGCTGCTATTTATGAGTATAATTTGTGTCTGATCAAAAGCTGAACCACATACTGGTGTCACAAGAGATTGAATATTGGCCACATTAGCGGTAATGTCAGGAACCATATGGCGGTCTGGACAGATTCTTGCGGCTGGCTGTTGCCGCGAGAGATCATGTATAACATTAAATAAATTTGTCCATAGAATTGTCCATTTATCTAAAAATGGCACATGAGACATCATTTCTAAATAAAGTAAGCCATGTTATCACATCATCCAAAATTCGAAGTACACCATTGTTAAAAAATGAAGATTTTCTTTATACGCCATGTGCCTTCAACACACACACACATGATACACATGAAAAGCATGCACGTGAATTGTAAATTGAAACATGCGGTATGGTGAAACATTCGGATAAACAGGTTATTTGGTCGTATTCATATGTAATTATTTAGTCTTTGCTGTTTTTATTCGAATATAATAATAAATTACTCTTGTTTTGCCATGTTTCTATTCACAACAGTCACTCAGTTGTGTTTAATACATCCAAAAATATAGTTACCATTTATAATAGTTTGACAATTAAAACTCGTCAGTGCCACCATACTATAGCATTGAGATTATTTTGAAAGTACATGTCATTGAAAGAATAGCTTGTTTTCTTTACAATGATTGACTTTGAAATTTGGATGGTGCGATAACATGTCGTATGATGTCTCGTTTGCCATTTTTAGATAAACGGACAATTCTATGGACAAATTTATTTAACATAAAAAAAAGAACATCTTCGAGTAAATTTGTACTAAACTTTTCGAATATAAAGGGCACTATTTCTGCCAAATAAATATTGTTTCTGATATTAAGTTCGCATCAACAGTGTTGAATTACTGTCATATATTATACATTGACAATGTTCATGCCTATAATATGCATTTGGATTAAATTTTCATTTAACCGTACCCCATCCATTTTGGATTTTCTTTTCAAAGATGGCTGACCAATAGGCCTTAATGAAGGCCCTTCACACCAGTAATGTACTTAACAACTATAACCAACTATTCCTATGTTGTCCCAATTCCTGCTTTGCGCACGGACGATAACACAAATGTTCCTACTTTGTTTAAACGTATAGTTTGCACACAGACGGACGAGGCTACGATAAAGTATCGTGCCCATGTTTGTACAGACAAAACACTGTGGAGCAGGGAAGCTTGTACCCTGGTCGTCCGGCTTTCAAGTCCATCGTGCTATCGACTAGGCAACGCCAGTCCCCTACATTTTATACTGAAGCGAAAAAGAAACGCAACTCGGAAATTTCCGCTATATATTGATCCCAAGATCTTTTGTAAAAAAATATAATGTTGCAGTTAGTTAGAGAAAGAGAAAGGACACAACTGTGATGTTGTAGACGTTTTAATCACGGTAAACTTTGTAACAAGAAATTCATAAATGTTGAAATTCCTCTTTGAAAAAACTGAGCCATTTCAGTACTATATTTAACGTAAAGAGTTTGCACAATTTTGCATCCTAAGTTTGCTCAGATGCTTGAGCCAAACGCGTATTCTGTCAATAATGAAACTTTGAAGGAATACTATTTGCTGTGTTATGTGTTGCTTTAGTCTTTTTTTCCGAAAGGAAAGGTCTTACGTAGCCATGTACCATTCGATTAACAGCGGCATATTGTACAATAGATAGCGGAAATTCCCGAGTTGCGTTTCCTTTTCGTTTTGGTAATTTTATATTAGGCAAAGTTTGTTACATGTCGAGGGGTCAGCTTAAAACTATTGTAATTACATGTGGATAAAGCAGGAGATACACTAGTCTTGCACAAACATACTCCTCAAAAATATTTAAGGACCACAAGACAGAACAATAATAATTACTTAAGTACTGCATTTCAAAAGTTAATTGAATTGAATTGAATGTTGTTTAACGGCTCATCAACACAGTATAGGTTATTTAGAGCCGCCCAGAGAGAGCGGAAGGGTACATAGGAATCCGGGAACCGTGCCCTACTCTTATTATCGAATAGATTCCTATGGTTCTTTAACGTGCTCTGAGGATAGATCGATACACGGGACCGCCCGGTTTACGTCCCCATCCGACGGACGAGGATAAGGGAAAGTGTCTTGCCCAAGAACACCACGGATGATTGAACCCTGGGCCTCCGGTTAAAAATCCGCCGCGCTACCGACTGCGCCACGCCAGCCAATTGTTAAATTATAGTTAAAATTAAAAAAAAAAATGCAAAATAGAGGTAAAATGTTAAATAATAGCACAATTAAAAAACTACAGAAATAATTACGTGGTCCTGAAATTATTCTGAGGAGTATATGTTCTTTTTTAGAATAAGTTATAAAACAAAAATGTGAACTTACAAAGGCGAACTGGTTACACGGAACGCCTAGAACCTGGAATCCAGCAGCACCATGTTGGGATTGGAGTGCATTCAATCCATGGTACTGCGTCACGAACCCTCAGTACGTTGCCACGTTTATCACCAGCGTCAACTTGCCCCTTAACTGGGACATGTCAATTGACGCATTGCTGTAAACGTTACCGAAAGTAAAATCAAAAATGGTTTGGTTGTCCGTCGGCTGAGCACACACACTCCTTGGGTTTGTATCCCCGTCAACTTCACTAGCACGTGCCCCCACCAGCACGGCTGCTAGAGAAAGAAGCGCGTGAAACGCGCTGTCTGTCTTCATTGTCAAATGTTGTCCCGTTTACCGCTTGCTGACGTTAACAGCTGTATATATAGGGAGCGAGTCATGCACAAGATAAGGACACATAACAAGCACAGGGATATGAGAAGAACTGTATAATTATATATGATGCGACCATTTAAGGACATTTAAGGGGAGGAACTATAAAATGATCATTTTCTTTCGTTCCAATTCTATTTACTGTATCAATATAAATACATGTTGAAATAACATTTGTTTGACATATTAAAAAGTAGTTTAAGGTTTCGGTTATTTATAGTAACGGCGCAATTTTGGATGTCGCGTTAACCTACTTGTAACAAAATTGAAAGCCATTTATCTAGTAATATGAAAATTCTGGAAGAACACGTTAAATAAAGGGACACATGTCAATCTTGATTTTTTAAAAACTAGCGGCGTCCCGTTAGTTTTTCTACATAAATTGCTTTTGTTTCATCATTAATATTAAGCATAAGAATTGTATAAAGCAAATTGTTTTTGCATATTACTAACTGTTGATTACATTTCGCCCATAATATATTTATATGGTAGAATAACGAAGACAAGTTGAAAATCTCAAAACTGTATTTAAATGTATGCAAGCAGATTTAAAGTCAAAATAACACTGGATTAATAAATCGAGAGGCTAATGTTAATGTTTGATAAAGACATCAAGATTGCCATGTGTCCCTTTAAAAATGTTTAAACCAGACGCGCAGGTGGATGGACGACGATGAGTGACCCCTAACAGTACCCGAGCTAAACACACCGGAAGGTAGCCTCACATTGTGTTGAGTTTTTTCTAAGTAACCGCAAGCATGTGTAATTCCTGAAATGCAACACTATTGGTGACTTTGAGACAGAAATAATGAATTGAATTGAATGTTGTTTAACGGCTCATCAACACAATATAGGTTATTTAGAGCCGCCCCAGAGAGAGGGGAAGGATACATAATAATGAAGAAAAAAATATATACAGAATATATGAAGAGTAGTTATTGACAGTGACATACGTATGGCCGAAATTTATTGTTTTTGTTTTGTTTTGACTGGTGTAATTGCAGCACGTGTGACGCCATATATGACGGTCCGTGTTTTGTGGCATAGACTGACCACTCATATTTCCAGGGTAGGGTCCTCTAGCCATTCGTAAGAATCGACACTTTCTCACTTGACAAGTCGAGCCTCCAGTGGGATTCGAACCAGCAGCGGTGAGATTTATAGTAGCATTCGTCTTTATGTATTTTAAGAGTGTGGTATTTTCGGCAACTGATACTTGTAAACTGACATAATACGAAACATTGACCAATGTGTGACGTACGGACGAACAAGGGTAATACTTTATTCCACTTCCACTATTGCGGCGCGTAGGATTTAATCAAACGTATAGTATAAGTGGTATTCTTCTAAATTGTTTTAGATGTGACAGAAGCTATTTTTATCACACTCGTTTGCAATTGTCCGGCATACTCTCCAAGCCCCTGTGTGGAGCATTCTTATCTCATCCACAGTTGTTTTATCTTGTAGTACAAAGTGCGCACATCGAACCATTTATTTCTATATTAAATCTAGATATACGGTGTCAGACCAGTCAGGAAGTACTTCCGGGTCGTAGAGTGCTAAAATACTTCCTTGAAAAAATCCAAAGTTTCTAGTTTGCATGTGTTTTTGGCAAGATTAGTTTTTATTTCATTGTTAATTCTAACCTGAGGTTAAAGTAGTATGTCTGTTGTCATGAATAGTAAATATGTTACTGTGTTTGTCAGGATTATTTCTCTGGAGAGTATGAGCACAGAGGTTAGATAGAGATGTTTTTTTTTCTCAAAATACGCATAGTGTTAATGAATGACGCGACATGTTGAAACACTGAATCGGTGTTTTATTCCAGATATGGGACCGTTTGCTAGCCAAATGTGTTTAATACACAGAATAAAGGTGTATTTAAGCGAACGAATGTTGAGGAACTTGTGACTGATCTCCAAATATAGCCTATATTGCATTGTGTTCAATGGGCTGATTTTCACCGGTCTGACACCATACATACAATAGTTCACAAACTCGCCCACTGGTTTATACATCAAGAGCATTTCAAAACTGGCGTGATTTAACGAACGGTATTTTGTCAAAAATAGTTTTACAAACATGATAGCAACGAATGCACTGTTTGCAGAACATAGCCTACAGTAGGTACATATTACGCACCATGTAGGGACTGCATGCACTTTCTCAATCAGTTATCAGTGTCTCCGTGGCCGAATGGTTAACGACGTTGCATGGTAAACCTTCGCTTCTCACCGCTGCGGGTTCGAATCCCATTGGGAGCTCGACTTGTAAGCGAGGAAGTGTCGATTCTTACGGATGGCGGGAGGTGTACAGTACTGGTTCTACACAGGAAAGGTGGGTGGTCTGCCTCCACCACAAAAAAATCGACCGTCATATATAACCTTACATGTGTTGAAAATGACGTAAAACACCACACAAACAAATTAATCAGTTATCGCAATATACGACGCTTGACAGTGCTATAACATGAACACATCACATGGGCACTGATATGAACTTTCGCGATATACGATGACTCACCCGTACCTTACGAAGACAATAAATATTTCTCGACAGATATGACAGATAATTTGACAAAGAAATGCGTGTTTAATTAACGATTATGTTTTTAGTTAAACAAGAAACGTCACCAGGAAGTAACAAATGTCTCCAAGTGTGAAGTACGGGCTTGATTTTCGCGTGCGACACACCTTATCATTAACGTTTATTGGTTGCATTTGGTGGTGGTGTCCTGCTTGTCGAGAGTTTTTGCGCTGGACTCATTTGACCGCCAAGTGTGACCTTAACCTTTGCGGTACGGGCCAAATATTGCTACCTTCTCAATAAATTAACAGTTGTGTGACGTTTCATGAACTTTCAAAGTTATGGTTGAGATAGGACTGTTTCGGAAAGGGTGGACGGGCGATTACTATATGCATAGATTCCTTCTGGGGCAAAACAATAAACGATTCATTTGTTTCTGTATATTATAGGAGTTACGCTCATCTCTGGGATTTTATGTATTTTCAAGCAAATGTAGAACTGTTGCCCTTTAGTGGAGACTTGAATACCTCCGAAAGTACGGGACCTTGACTTTTTACGTACTGACCTGAAACTTGTATAGGGGTCATCTCACAACACGCACTCCACCGGTGAAGTTTCAGGAGTGTGGCGGCCTGTGTTGAGGACTTACGCAGCAGACACGGTTTCCATTATCGGCCATGGTGACACCGACCTTTGCCCTAGTGACCTGAAACGTGTAGAGGTCAATATCACGTCATGCAGTCTACCTGTGACTTTTCATGAGTGTGGCGGCCTCTAGACACTTTAACATTCTGACAATAAATCAATCAACAAACCATCCCAAAATGGATTATATACAGGGCTTTCATTAATAGTCGGTAGGCAGATAATTTACTCTCCTGCTGTGGTTAGTTGACCGTGACCTTTTACTCCAATACAACAACAAAAAGAACTAAGAATCACCAGTTAACTTTTGAAACTTTCCCTGGTACTTAAAAACAAAAGGAAAGCTTATGAGAATTGAATTGGGTTTCCAGGTACACCAACACACAGGGAATCCAGAACGCTTGATCCAAAACAAAATTCCTTTATATAATTTATTGACTAGGGTTGAATCAAGCTGTATAGGCCTATGGGAATAGTTTACCACATCTGTGGACCACAGCCAACTTTTACTATTTTACCCGTTTTTCACTCCGTGTCGATAGTACACGCACTTAAAACTATTTATCCGTGTAGCTGAAATACTAATGATGCTATCTGACTATATTCCTCCTCGTGATATCGTGTACACAAACCACAAACCGAACAAAAAATGTAGCACAAGAATAACCAATGCTGACAGTGTTGAAAATGCCTGAAGAGGAATTTCAAAAGGCAAAATAATACACGCTTTCTGATTGGCTGAACAATGATCATTTAGATTTTTTGTAAATGATGGTGTACTTGAGTTTACAGCCATGGCCGACACATTTTATAGTTGCTTGGGTTTTGAAGCCCACTCTGTGAAACTGTCCTGGTACCCCACTCTCTATACTACTATTTACTAAATACAATGTTTTAGCAGCAGTAACAGCAGTTTTAAAACAGTTGCCATACTCTGAAATGACTCGAAAAACGCCATTGTGACTGAAGTAGTGACCAATATGACCTTTTATTCTTGACCTTTGACCTAGTGACCCTAAAATCAATAGACCTTTGACCTAGTGACCCTAAAATCCAAGTTTGAGGACCCTATGACCAACCATTGTCTAGTTATTGATCGGACATCGTTTTGAAAGCCAAGATAACCGCGTCCTTGACCTATCAATAGGGGTCATCTACTGGCATGACCAACCATCCTTCCAAGTTTAAGGACCCTAGGTCCAACCATTGTCTAGTTATTGATCGGACATCGTTTTGATAGTCAAGGTCACCGCGACCTAGAACCTAGACTTTGACCCAGTGACTCCAAAATCAATAGGGTCATCTACTTGTCATGACCAACAATCCTTCCAAATTTGAGGACCCTAGGTGCACCGCGACATTGACCTTTGACCTAGTGACCCCACAATCAATCAGGGTCAACTACTGGTCATGACCAGCCATCCTTCCAAGTTTGAGGACCCTAGGTCCAACCATTCTCTAGTTATTGATCGGACATAGTTTTAATAGTCAAGGTCACCGCGACCTTGACCTTTGACCTAGTGACCCAAAATCAACAAGGCTCATCTACTGGTCATGACCAGCCATCCTTCCAAGTTTGAGGACGCTATGTCCAACCATTCTCTAGTTATTGATCGGACATCGTTTTGATAGTCAAGGTCACCGCGACCTAGAACCTAGAACTTTGACCCATAGACTCCAAAATCAATAGGGTCATCTACTTGTCATGACCAACCATCCTTCCAAGTTTGAGGACCCTAGGTCCAACCATTGTCTATTTATTGATCGGACATCGTTTAATAGTCAAGATCACCGCGACCTTGACCTTTGACCTAGTGACCCCAAATCAATAGGGGTCATCTACTTGTCATGACCAACCATACTTTCAAGTTTGAGGACCCTAGGTCCTACCATTCTGTAGTTATTGATCGGACATCGTTTGTGACACAGACCCACACACAGACATACCTACAGACAGAAAGCACAAAATCAACATGGCTCCCACTTTGAGTGGGGGAGCCATACATATGGAGAATGGGCCTAGAACCTTCTTACCTGCAGAGTTGCTGCAAATTTTATAGTAGACACTCCATTTGCGATGGAGCCACGTTTCCACGTTTGGAGATAAAGACCTTAAATGAGCACGATAAAAAAAGAAGATAAAACGTCTATGCCTGGGGTGGGTGGTAGTGTTGGTGGTAGGTTGGGGGTGGTTGAGGGGGGTGGTGGTCAGGGGGTCCTACCTCTCTGCATGCGACAGTGCGTTTGTGACCAAATAATGTTCAAGTTCCATGTTATATCAATAAATAGACTTTAAACGATTTTATGTGGGAACTATATTCAATGTTAAGTTGAGGTTCATCATTACCTTGACATCTGACTTTATATAAAGAAATATAAAAAGATAGGACAGGGAAAGTAGCATTCAAGGAGGACAGTCAACCACAAAACACAGAAAGAAACACGCAAACAGAAAACAAGAAGGCAAAAACAATAATAAATGCAAACGACATCACAAACACAAAAGGGTTGACAATAGGGCTACCGCCTTGGAACGGTCAGTGGCAAAGTAGGCCACTGGGGGTTTACACCGGTTCTAGGGTGCACCAAACCTCACACTTACCCTACTGTCATCCCATTAAAACAGGACAGTGTAAATAAAGAAATCCCCGCCGTGATCTAATCTCTAACCAACAAGGCAGCATCAATAGGCAATATAAGTAAAACACAAATATGCTCGTGTAAATATAATACAAAAAGACAATAGCCTAGAAAGCCACAATAAAGGTACTCAATGACTTGGCAGAAGCCAGAGCAGTAAGAGAATAAACCATTAAGGGCACGACAAGAAAGATCATAGACAAACATCAAATGCCACCGTCCCAATGGGCTTTAGGTAGGCGTCATCATAGGGTCCACAGTCTGTCCGGTCATCGTACAATTAAAGAGGAAAGCATAGTGGCGAACTGTAAAAGGGTCCACCATCAAGCTTGCAGTACGTTGAAAAATGATAGGGTCATAACCTCTTTTGATAAACTTTTTAACAAGTTTAACAAAGATAGTATGAAAGTGATCATGACCAAGAATCTTACGAAGTTTATAAATCACATCACCATAGAAGTCAGGTTGTGATAGTCCTTGTCGCAGAAGAGTCCTTAAATTACTTTTATATTTGGAAAGAAGATCAGGGTTACGATAAAAAAGATACAAAGATTACGAATATTAAAGTCCTCAACTCGAGTACAAACTCTAGAAAAACGAATAATTTGAGACACATACACCCCATAAGAAGTTGCTCGGGGAACATCCCCATCCAACTGGGGATAATTAACAATGTCAAAATTAAAATCATCTCTCTTGTCATAGATTTTGCTAATTATTTTACCATTTTCAATCGAGATATCTAAATCAAGAAAAGAAGCGTTATTATCAGATATATTAGCTTTGTTAAGCTGAAGTTCTTTAGGATAAATATAATTAACCATAGTTGGAAAGAAAGGGTTGTCAATGTTCAATATGTCATCCAGATGCCGAGAGGTGTCATTAAAGGCTTCAATAACATCTGCCTGGGTATCTGGTGAAAGACTCAACATAAAATCCCTTTCATAGCAAAATAAGAACAAATCTGCGACAAGTGGTGCACAGTTCGTACCCATAGGATACCAACAATTTGTCTATAAACGGTGGTTCCATACCTGACGAAAATATTATCTAATAGGAAGATGAGTGCTTTACAAACTTCATAGCAAGTCCACATAGTATAATTGTCTAAACTGCCTTTAGTAAAACACGCTTTTATATTATTACATGCCAAAAATGTAGTATTTTCTCTAGCGAATGTTTTTTGAATAAGAGCAATTAGCTTGTCTTTAATAAGGTGATGTGGTAAGGTTGTATATAATTTAGAGAAGTCATAAGTGCTTATTGATGAAACTTGACCTTTATTGAACATTTTATCAAGAACGTCTCCTGAATTATTTATAGACCAAAATAAATTAATCTCAGAGTTTCATAAGTTTTATCACAATATAGCTTAACGTGATCTTTAACGGCAGTAAGACAATAAGTTAAAAGTTTGGAGATGTTTGTTGGGTGCAGGCACTAGAATTCGAAATAAAGCGAGCCTTATATGTATTTTTATGTAATTTAGGAATCCAGTACATAGTAGGCAGTTTATTTTGCTTATCGTTTACACCAGCCTTGAAAGTAGTGCACCGAGTGATATGTGCGGAAACAACATCATCCTCAGTAAAATTAACTGGAGTATACGAATTGGTGCTGCCGAGTTCCAGAGATAAAACATTGAGTAATGTAGGCGTCAAACAATAATTACATTATTAGCTGCTTTATCTGCAGGAACTAAAACAAATTTATTATGAAATTCCTGAATTCCCGATTTTAAATTACGAAAGAAAAACATAGGTCTCGGAGGAAGTAAAGAGGGGTTAGCATTATAATAGTTAATACGTGTATCTATAATTTTCAGAATTGACTTTTCCAAGTAGAAAGTGAGTTTGGGTCCGCATGTTCTCTACGACACCATTTGATACTAAAATCTTCAATGGAGTGGGCGATCTGGGCACGACAGGCATTAAAATCAATAGTTGAACCCTACATTTAGGGTTAACTGTATTGAAATATTGAATTTCGCCAATTTTGTTTAATGGTGACGTGTTAGTGGTTCCATTACAACATAAATGGCAACAATATATTTCTGATATATTAGTTTTACTGACAAAATGCATGAAATGAAGCAAACAATTTTTGGAGGTAAACGTCACATGAATTGATTAGCGACAGGTTATGCAATATTTAATATCTGGGATGAAACCCAAAACAACCATTTATACAAAGCTTCATGATAAGTTTTAAATAGTAGAACAACGGTTCTTATACTGTACAGGGTTCCTATATAGGGCACTTATACTTGAGTGTAATAACCCTATACTATAGAACCCTGGTAGAACTTGGCAGCAATTTGGACGTAAACGTATAATATACTGCTGACTTTTTTTTACAATATTCCTGTGTATAAAACATTTATTTCGGTTAAGTCTTGACAATGATAACAACGTCCTTGACGAGTAAACAGACTGTGAAATAACAGCTAATACACATGATACATTGAATATAATATCAGTAGTATCGAAACTAGCGGTTCTGGTGTAGTTTTTTCATCGGGGAGTTTGTCGCAATGAGTCAGTAAATTTGTTGGCCGGCAAGCCATCCAACAAATTTAAAACTCATTGCAACCCACCTCCCCCCCCCCCCCCGATGACACCCCCCCCCCCACCCACACACCCACACACCCCACACACCCCCGAGAACCGCTACTACTTATAAATAATTGATAATATAACTTGCTACTTTTTTAATCAACCCCAAATAAAACAACTGTAGATCAGGTTATCAATAGCTTTCAAACCCAACACCGCAGATGATTTCAGTCTCAGCTGTTAAACAAAGTTGGAAGGAACAGACCCCAGTTTGTATACTACCCACAAATAATTGATAATATAACTTGCTACTTTTTTGCAAAGGTGCAACTATTTCATTTTCTGATTTTGGGTGAATCTACTTTTGGCGAAGTTTTTGATTGAATTGAATTGGGTTTTAAGGCAAACCAAAGCATTATAGGGTATATGGCGCCTAACAGGCATGAACATGCCAGGCTTATCCTCCATGTACATCGAGATAAAATATCGAAAATGGGCCTAGAACCTTCTCACCCTGAACTGCAGAGTTGCTGCAAATTCTATCGTAGAAACTCCATTTACGCTGGAGCCACGGTTATTGTTTTTCTGCCACTGCTCTTTTGATGTGAGCGAGATGGCACCTGAAACTCACATTTTGGATCATAATCACTGTTATCAAAAACTTCTCTGTCTTTGTAAAGATCAGCATACGCATATTCTGTCCTAATTTCATAACACAGAGAATCAGTGTCAGTAAACAATCAATTGACTTTTTCATTGTATTTGTTTTGGCATAATTGTAGTGGAAATCACACATCAAGTATTTTGACAAGTCAAGAATACACATACCAACATAACAAGGACGATTTAAGACAAGTCTTTCTTTTACCTTATTGACTGCAAACAAGTTTTCACTAAACATATTACAAGAAATAAACGATGGTCTTGCCGCATATTTCAAAAGGACTTCCTCATCATACGTCAGCTTAACATTAACTCTCTTTCTCAATTTTTTTTCCTGCTGTCCGTTTTGTAGTATTGAAGTCGATATACACTTTCAACCATTGGGACTCATCAAACTGGAGTATCCTGTGTATCTTTTTCACTTTCAACCCCAAACTCTCATACAACTTTAAATTTCTATAATACATAGTTTTCCTTATCTTTCAATGTAGTAACAAGTTTGTTAACTTTACTTGTTCCCAAATCAAACTTACTTTTCAAGTTTTTGCAGTGAGGTGGTGTGAGTTATATTGCGACTAGATATTCGAAAGCTAATAATAAGTATATGGAAAACTATGATAGTAGTAAACAGAGTAAATATTTAATGTATCTTGATGCTATCAACTTGTACGGGTGGGCGATGTGTCAGCCTTTACCAACTGGTAATTTTAAATGGGTCGATAAATTTGAAGAAGGGAAATCAAACTATATTGTTGAGTGTGATCTTGAATATCCAGAAGAGTAACATGACTTGCATAATGATTATCCTCTTGCTCCGGAATGTCTAAATATAAAAGATGAGTGGTTGTCGGACTTCATTCCTTTCTCTACAAACAGATATTTATCAATATCAGTAATCAAGTCAAGTTTAATCCCAGTCGTTTTTAAACAGACATGCCAAGATAAACCGGGACTACTGAAGTAATGACAAGGATCTAATTTGTAATACTCAAAACACATTTTTCTGAAGTTCTCAAAAACATCAGCTAGCAATAAAACATCACTTTTCAAATACAGATCATGATATTCACCCATGGTTTTGATCTTGAACGTCTTCCATATTTTTTAGTATGCTCATAATCTTCATCTGAGATATTTGCATCATTTAACTGGGAGTAGAAGCTTTTCTTTTCAGTTAATTATTTTTTCTTGAAGCATTCAAAGCTATCCATATAATCATACGGGTAAACTCCTTTTCTCTTCAAAAGTTCTATCTTTTCATCAGAGTATTCTTGAGAGATATATTTAAACAACGGAATGTTTTCACCAAGTTATCGAGTGACTGAGACATAAACTCGAAACTATCTATAAACACCAAATTTCGCCCCAACATGAAAGCCATATACCTTTCCATGTTATTTGGTATAACGTTTATCGCTTTTTTAAACTTTCCGATGTGCTGCATTATAAAGTGAGCGTCATAGCCTTTCAAGTAATGAAACACAACATTTTTTAGTTTGTTTGAAACTGAGATTGCATGCATCATAAGCACTTCCTCTAAACTTCCCATTTATGTGGCAATGATCTCTAACTGCTCTATCACACGTCATATATCGCTCATGGCAAATATGACATTTTTCGGCTGCCCTAAATTCTTTTTCTTCTTTTGCTGTCATTGTCAAATCTTTCTTAAAACACGTATTCGCTGTTTTTTACAATATATTTCTTCCTCTATCATTTGTTCTAAAAACTTTTAAACAGCATTTGGTCTTCTGTATGTTACAACCGGTTTAGATTATTCGTCATCATAGCAGCAGACAACCTTGTATCCATAACCATAATCAGTATGTTGTTGATATGCATCTGTATACGAGTTTTTTTGGATTATTTGAAGCTGAAGATATTTTTTCCGTTATTGCTTCAAAGTCAAATAGAACCATTAATTGCCTGCCGTAGTTTTTAAAGAAAACCTTTTCACTCGCAAAAGGCCTTTTTATTGCTTGCTTGCCATTCAATGAAAGACAATCAGGTTTATGTTTTTCCAAGACTTTTCTAATGTAAAGCATTGCAGGCATGTTTTGCAAAACCACTTTTTCCCTTCGTATAATGTTTGATTAAACATCAACCGGTTAAAATCCTTTATCCATACATAATGATTTTTTTCTTCTTCAACAATTAAAAGCATATCGCATTCTTCTTTTACTTTATTTTTTGATATGTATAGAGGATACACGCCACTGTTTTCATATCCAAATATATTAAACAAATATTGTTTTGTTTTTCTGTTTTGGGAATTTGCTTTAATGTTACAGGAAATGTAATTCCACTGTAATTAAGATCAACAATGTGCTTTTCATACTTTCTTATTCTTTCTAAATGTGCTGCTGCTGGAAATTTATATGCCTAATGACACCATCTGAAGCACTCGTCATCTTTTTTATTTATTATATTTATTAAAATTATTTTGGTCTATAAAAATTCAGGAGACTTTCTTGATAAAATTTTCAATAAAGGTCAAGTTTCATCAATAAGCACTTATGACTTCTCTACACTATATACAACCTTACCACATCACCTTATTAAAGACCAACTAATTTCTCTTATTCAAAAAACATTCGCTAGAGAATATACTACATTTTTGGCATGTAATACTATAAAAGCGTGTTTTACTAACGGCAGTTTAGACAATTATACTATACTATGTGGACTTGCTATGAAGTTTGTGAAGCACTCATCTTCCTATTAGATAATATTTTCGTCAGGTATGGAACCACCGTTTATAGACAAATTGTTGGTATCCCTATGGGTACGAACTGTGCACCACTTGTCGCAGATTTGTTCTTATTTTGCTATGAAAGGGATTTCATGTTTAGTCTTTCACCAGATACCCAGGCAGATGTTATTGAAGCCTTTAATGACACCTCTCGGTATCTGGATGACATATTGAACATTGACAACACTTTCTTTCCAACTATGGTTATGTATATTCAAGAACTTCAGCTTAACAAAGCTTATATATCTGATAATAACGCTTCTTTTCTTGATTTAGATCTCTCGATTGAAAATGGTAAAATAATTAGCAAAATCTATGACAAGAGAGATGATTTTAATTTTGACATTGTTAATTATCCCCACTTGGATTGGGATGTTCCCCGAGCAACTTCTTATGGGGTGTGTGTGTCTCAACTTATTCGTTTTTCTAGAGCTTGTACTCGAGTTAAGGACTTTAATATTCGTAACCTTTGTATAACTAAAAAGTTACTGAATCAGGGTTACCGTTACCATAAACTTCGTAAAACCTTTGCAAAATTTTATTATCGTTACCCTGATCTTCTTTCCAAATATAAAAGTAATTTAAGAACTCTTCTGCGACAAGGACTATCACAACCTGACTTCTATGGTAATGTGATTTATAAACTTCGTAAGATTCTTGGTCATGATCACTTTCATACTATCTTTGTTAAACTTGTTAAAAAGTTTATCAAAAGAGGTTATGACCCTATCATTTTGCAACGTACTGCATGCTTGGTGGTGGACCCTTTTACAGTTCGCCATTATGCTTTCCTCTTTAATTGTACGATGACCGGACAGGCTGTGGACCCAATGATGATGCCTACCTAAAGCCCATTGGGACGGTGGCGTTTGATTTTTGTCTATGATCTTTCTTGTCGTGCACTTAATGGTTTATTCTCCTACTGCTCTGGCTTCTGCCAAGTCATTGAGTACCTTCATTGTGGCTTTCTATGCTATTGTTTTTTTGTATTATACTTACACGAGCATATTTGTGTTTTACTTATATTGCCTATTGATGCTGCCTTATTGGTTAGAGATTAGATCATGGCGGGGATTTCTTTATTTACACTGTCCTGTTTTAATGGGATGACAGTAGGGTAAGTATGAGGTTTGGTGCACCCTATAACTGGTTTAAACCCCCATTGACCTACTTTGCCACTGACCGTTCCAAGGCGGTAGCCCTATTGTCAACCCTTTTGTGTTTGTGATGTCGTTTGCATTTTATAGTGTTTTTGCCTTCTTGTTTGTCTGTTTGCGTGTTTGTTTCTGTGTTTTGTGTTTGACTGTCCGCCTTGAATGCTACTTTCCCTGTCCGATCTTTTTATATTTCTTTTTTTAGGGTTCTTTTGGTAACTTCAGATAAGAGCTACCCCTCAAAGGTTTATACGTCACCCTATTTATATAATGCGCATCTACTGAATCGCTTACCCATCTACTTCCTCCCTCCATCCATTCTCCAATTATTTCCATAATTTCAAGAGTTACTGTATCTAAAGCTCCTTTGATATCGTTTTCACCTAAGATTATTGCTGCCTTTGACACAAAGTAATCTGTTTTGTATAAAGTATAGTAACCTTCTTCTTTGTTTCCTCCCAATCTAGCGAAAGTCATTCTCAAAGCAACACTCAATTTTAAACCGCCGGTTCGTTTTAATTCCATCTTGAGGAATTCTGTGACTGTTTCTTGCGTCAGATGAAGCTGAGCGAGGGGCCAGCTTTCATCTACAATACCAACAGAGAAAACCTTACTATATTGTTTCGGGGATTTTTCAATTTCTTTTACACTCATTTTAAAATAAGTGATTTTTAAGTTATAATTAATTAATTTAACCAGCATAAAAAATAGTATCAATTCCCTCCCTTAATAACTCAGCAAAGTAGTAGTTAAAGAAATTAATATCTGCTGGGCCTCTAGTTGCTAGTGAGATCTTTTTGTTGCACAAGCTTCTTCCCCATTTGATATCATGTTTTCTTATTTTCCATGGGAGTTTTATCTTTTGATAGTCAGTTATAATCTTCTCAGTCAAATCCTTAAAGTTTGCAAAAATTAATAGTTCTCTGTCAATTTTATTTGTACCCTCAAAATCAACTAACAAAGCCTGCTTCTCACAATCTTTCCTGAGACTTTCTATATCATCTGTGTATACCATATAATATTATGCTATTTTTAATCTTTTAAGTATTAATTAAATAAATAATATTAATAGTATATTATAAGATGAACTGTAAATATTGTAAGAGATTATTAGGTGTTTTTGATTCTTCTGAATTTTGTATGGATTACTTTTTGTTTTACATAGTCAACAAAAAGACACATTGTAAAGATTGTGTTGGGTACAAACTTTGCTATAATTGCACGTATGCATGTGCAAATTGTAATAGTACTTGCAGGGTTTTTCAACGGAGAACGTATTTGTTTTGAATGTGGGACTCACAATGGATATGATCTTGTTGCAGATTATCGGGGAGTTCGCAAGAAGAGCGTTTATCACAGAAGATATCATTTAGAAAAACTTTTGGGAGGGTACAATTTATCTCCAATAGATAAGCAGAGATTTGAGGATTTGTTTTGTACATTTTTTAGATATGATAGGAGGCCGAAAAAGAGTTATTAAATTTAATTACATTTTCCAGAAGATATTCGAGCTATTAGAAATAAAAAAAGAAACAAAGCCAATTAAGACAAAAGCTACTAGGGACAAGTACGATGCCATATGGAAACAAGTTGTAAAAGAACTGGTTTAGTAGCCGTTTAACTTATACCTCTCAATATACCTTTCTAGAGGTTCAGTAAAACTATCATTTTGCTGCAGATGGAGTATTTTAGAAAAGCATGATGAGATTGTCTCCCCATCCGATATATTAGATGTGTGCACATATGAAAGAAGTTGTTTGAAACTCCTATGGTATGGTTTTAATAAAACTTTTTCTCTGCTATTTTAGTTTTGTTCATCAAAACCGCAATTATTGGGGGAATTGCTCCAACAAATGCAGGGATTAATACCAATGCGGCAGTGCAACCAATTATCCTGCTTGTGATTTGTAACCCCATGTTAATTCTACCGCATAATTTATAACTAAGTCTATATGCCCCCGCTTGTCGAGTTAAGTAACTAATTAATTCTTCCTTGCTTTTAATTTTCTTTCATTATAATAATAATTAGATTTTGGTGAAAGTTTAACTGTGTGGAATTGTTCATAATTAAATGTCATATTTAAACTTTTTAATATCCAACACAAAATAAATTGAAAGCTAACCTGGAGCTTTCGTCCTGGTACTAAGGACTTCATCAGCAGACTGAAGAGATTAGCCTACTGGGGATTAACACCACTCTGAGTGAGCGATGTTAATAGGCTGTCCTAGATCTGGGTCAGCCTATTAACATCGCTCACTGCAGGATTTATTTTTTGGTTGCTTTCTTGGCTGGTGCTTTGTTTAATTTGGCAATATTTGACAGGGCTAGTGCTTGTTGTTTTTCCGCGCGTGCAATTTTAGCTCTAAGCTTTGTCTTTTCTTTTGCTGTTCTTGTTTTGTTGGCTAGTTGCTTTTTCAAACCATTTATTTCCCACCCTGTTGCAAGGTGAAACAGTTGTATGGCTTGCTTGTCGGTTCCTGATATGCTTCCCGGCTTTTTTTTGCTCTAGGTGTTAAAGGTTTAAGTGGTGCCTCTTTTGTTTTTTGTACATCTTTGACTACTTTAACCAAACCACAATATCTGACTTGATTAGTTTTGAAACATTCTGCTTCTGTTCCGAGTTTTTTCCCAAATGGGATTGTTTTTATTCCGCAATAAACTTTAGACATTATACTAGTAGGTTAGATAATATTTTCCAAGTATATTATTATAATGGAAATTCCAAACTACGATATGAAGACAGACAACGGTAATGTCAACAGCTATGGAACTTCATGCCAGACTGTTGTTTTAGGATGCTTATATGCGGTAATTCAGGATCTGGAAACACAAACACATTAGTTCACATGTTGCTGAAACCTTTAGTTCTTTATGACGAGATTTATTTGTTTGCTAAAAACTTGGAACAGTCAAAGTACCAGGTATTGTCGCAAAAACTTGAAAAGATAGCAAAAAGAATGAAATTCCAGTCGAAGATATACTGGAGTGTTCGAATGATCAAGTTATCCCTGTGAATGATTTGTACTCTGATACTCAAAAGTTAGCTATTTTTGATGATTATGTTTGCGAGCGTAACCAAAATGATATTGTCAATTATTTCATCCAATGTAATTTACTTCTCACAATCCTATTACAAAACTCCCAAAGATATTCGTTTGAACTGTTCTCACTACATCTTCTTCGCGACTCCAGTTAACCGTGAGCTGGGTATGATTTCCAACGAACAGGGTGCTAGCAAAAAGCAGTACAGAAAAGCAACTGACAAACAGTATAACTTTCTGTATCTCGATCGTCCTAGAAAGTTAGTAAGGCGTAACTTCAACGGTGAAATTTAATGTAATATATTATATATAATGGGACATTTTAACGATCTTGGCGAGGAAGTTACTACTGGCAGTGTTAATATTACAAAATGTTGGTATTGTGCTGCCTTAGTATGCAAAACATAAACACCTGGTTAATTATCTTCACAAGGGTGAAAATCAGGAAAATGTTTTGAGAAGTGATCTTGATATGGATAAAAATAAAAATTATTGATGTTGGCAATCCAGAAAAAGCAGATGATGTAGCAACAAGGCAATTTACTCAAAGAAGAATAAAAGAATCATACGTGATTATTATATTGATAAAATTCCAGAGATGATGAACAATTTGACAACAGGTGTTGGTGATAAAATAAGTCTGATACAAAAGCAATTACAAACAAACCGTGAGAAAATGGTTGAAATTCAAAATGGTTTGAAAGATGAAATAAAACTTCTAGGTGATGCTTTGAAAGAGTTAGAAAAAAGAAGATGGATTGGAAGTTGATAGCGAAAACTACAAGAAATTAAGTGAACAATAAGATCTGGTGTTCAAAATATTAATACACGGATTGGAGAAATCAATAAACAAATGGTTGATAACAATGAACTTGAAGCTGCTATTGCGTATGCTACAACACAAATGAGAACTGTTTTTGCTGCTGAAATAACTCAAATAAAAATATTAAATTGGCAGACAAGCACTAACGTTGACGATATCAACAAAGACTTTGAAGACATCAAAAAGAAACTGGTTGATGGTAAGTCGCTGGAGACTGCTCTGAACAAACTGGTTAACACTGATCAACTTGAGACTGCTAGTGATGATGTTTCAAAGCAACTAAAAGCTACCCAGGAGAAATAAGCAAAGCCTTTGATACTGAAATAGCTTCTCTTAAAGAGCATAATCAAAAGTCTGACAGCACTTCTTGGTATAATTTACGGTTTAAATGTGAAAGTAGAAAATGTAGGACAGATTCTACTGTTTGAATATACAAAAGATGGAAAAAGCAATACACAAGATACCGTTGTATACTCCCCTGTTGTGATAAAAACACTGTATATATGGTATCCAACGCAAAAACCGCTTGAAAGATGGTCCAGTAAAAGCTTATTTCTCAGCATAGCGTTTAATTTTGTAACCAATCCATTTATAAACATTGGAGAATATTTTACAAAAAATCCTGATGGTGGTGGCGTAATAATTGTAAATCCCGGACGTTGTGTAGTTGAAACAGACCCTACATATGCAGTTGCAAATACAGACATGGGCATGGAAACGTTTAGTTTGTTTGGCATAAGTTCCAGTATTGACACGTCACACGCTCAACCAAAAATAGAAAATGGTAAACGAATACTAAAAGGAACATTTGAAGCATATCTTCCGAATTCTCATTTTGGACCATCTTTCCAATCATAGATATGAAAATACTCAAGTTTTTAATTTTGAAAAATCGAGTTTTAAGCTGTATTACAAAAGTGATTAATTTTATCTACTAATATGTATAATGGAACAAAAACTTGTATTATCATCAGAAAGAGCTGCATTAATTAATAGCTCAAATACACCGAGTAATTTTACAACTGTATTTGATAGACCATTGATATTAGACAAGAACAAACAGTATGGTATTGGACTCGATAAGATTAATTCTATGACTTACTCGTGGTATAATATTAGCGAGGATTTGAATAACAAAGTGATAAGGTATCACAACGGAAAAGATAAAAATCCAAAAGTAATTATTTTTACAAATGGAAATTACAGTTATGCTGTTATTGATAATTATATAAAAGAAACATTGACTGTAAACGGTGATTTGACTGATGACTCGCCTGTCCCGATAAAAATTGAATTTGATTTATCAAGTTTCAAATGTTTAGTTACCATTCATAACAAATTTATGCTTGATTTGAGGGAATCAAACTATCACACTTTGATTGGGTTTAATCTGTTCTTTTCTCATATGGTTACTAACATTTATCCACCAGAGCTCACGTTGAATAAAGACAACAGTTCGGATACAGTAGCAGCATTTCTAGATCTTCATCTCTCGATTTCAAATGATTATTGTATTCATACTAAAATCTATGATAAGAGAGATGATTTCAATTTTAACATCGTTAACTATCCACACCTGGATGGAGATGTACCTCGTGCTACCTCATACGGGATGTATATCTCCCAGCTCATTCGATTTGCTAGAGCGTGTAATGATGTTATAGACTTCAATGATCGAAATCAAGTTATTACAAGTAAACTTCTTCAGCAGGGTTTTCGTTATCACAAACTACGTAGATCTTTCTCTAAATTCTACCGCCGTAACGAGGGCATACTGGAAAAGTACAACACCAACCTTAAGATACTTCTGCGACTAGGCATATCACAACCTTCATTTTATGGAGATGAGATCTATAAACTTCGTAGGTTAAAGGGGTCTGACGGGTTTCTTGACCGCTTTACAAATTTAATCAGGAAGTTCGTCAGAAAAGGATATAACTCTTTGGTTTTACAGCGCACTGCATGTTTAGTGATTGACCCCTCTACAGTCAGTCATTACGCTTCACTTTTCACTTGTGCGATGACTGGACTACCTCTTGGGACTCTATGATTGTACCTACTGAAACCCCAACTAAGGGAGGTGGGTGCATGAGCTTTCGTCCCTCGGGTTTTCTGGTCGTACCCTAGATTGGTTTTCTCTTTAGCTGTAACTACTATGGTTGTTCAGTACGATTCTGGATACATCCTGAGATGTCTATTATTGTGTTTGTGTTTCTTTAGTTAGTTTCTCAGGATGTGGATTTTATTGTTAGAGAATTCCTTCTGATGGGATGTAGTTTTGTTTACACTGTCTTGTCTATTTGGGCTTTGAAGACAGAATAATAGCGAGGATTGTGCGCATATAAAATTGATTCAAGCTAACCAGTAGGCCTTATTGCCTACTGACCGTTCCAAGTCGGTAACCCTGTCTTCACCACCTTTCTGTTGTTTTTTGTCCCTTTCATTGTATTTTCAAGTCCTTGTTTGCAGTACAGTGTGGACCTATGATGCCATTGCGCTCGGTTTCTATAGGACCCTATATCTCATTTTTGTCAAAGATGCGGTTATTAGAGAAACTAAATTTGGGACAGTAGTACCAAACATAACACATTCTATTGATACTTTATATATCCACTGTGATTTGATAAGTAATTATATTGTTGATGGATCATACGGGGATGTTATTTATGAAATAAGTACAGCTGATCTTACGAGGTCATATCCTTTCAGAGATGAACCGATAAGAGTCGTGTTTTGTGGAGTAAACAAAACGATCATTAACAGTATTAATACTTAACCTATTTCTCCGGTAAAATTTTTAATCTCAACGGAGTTCATACATCCTTTCAATGTGTTTTGAAAGAATTAATGTAATACAAGTTGAGTAACTTACGTTTTATCTAACATATGTTATATGACGCGATTAAAAAAAGTTTATGATACTAGTATGGGAACCTATACTGAAGTTGATCGATTAAGCTGGTATATTTGACATTTTTTCAAAAGTTGGATCAAAAATATTTAGTGAGTCTGTAAAAACAGCAGGCAAAAAAGCATTAGAAACGGCTGGAAAACAAATCATAGAGTGTGGTTCTAAAAAACATGGAGATGAAGTAGGTAAAATGACTGCTGATAAGTTAGTTTCGGTTATTAAACCTAAACCAAAGGGTGAGATAATTTTAAAAGAACTTACAAAAGCTGCCACAAAAGATGTTGAGGCTGATAATATAATTGAAGAAGATGTAAATGCAAAAATTAACAGATTACTATCCGGAAGAGGAATTCATGCGAGAATTAAACGATTAATTTAATCTAATTACTAGTATACATAGATGTTTCGAAGTGATACATATAATACTAGATATAAACATGTACATATTCAGTTAGATACCCCCATAACTAGACCTGGAAATAATACTAGACAAATGAAAAGTGGCTATCAATTTACGTTAAATGATAGAATTTCTTACTTTGATTGGTATGACGCATTTTTTGAAATCAGTTTTCAAGTAAACTAGCTTCTCGATGGAGCTGCTTTTGCAGCCGCTGATGAAATTATTCTAATGAATGAGGCAGCTTCATTGATTGATCAAATGCAAGTAAAGCAAAATGGAAAAACAGTTTCTGATGAAAATAATCTTCACAGATTTGTTAACGTTAATAGTTTGCTTGAAATGTCTGACGATTATGCGAAGACAACCGGAACAAACGAATACTTTTATTTGGATAATACGGCTGTGGCAGAATCTCGAAAGAACGAAGATACCTATAATCAGGGTTTTTCTATTAGTCATGCTTTAATCATAACTAATAAAAAAGTTGATTCTATAATTCCATTAAAGGGAATGTAGCGCCACAACCAAACCATCTTTATTATTGAGAGTTCTGAAATACTTGAATAAGGGTGAAAGAATTATCAAAATCGGATGATAAACAAAGAAGATATGATCATTTGAAGTTTCTGTTGAAACGGATATGGAAGCGGCCATTTTGAGAGCTATGACATCACGGTTCTCAAATGACCATATATGGAATATTTATAAATATGAACATTTAATGATTTATAGGGAAAAAATTACCGCAACTGTTTGAAAAATATGTAATACTTAATGGCAATAATGCTTTATATGACCAGTCAAAAAAATCATTCATTTGCAGTGATTTTCTTCGTTTTAAATGATATTTATCAATATTCCATATATGGTAATATGGAACTATGACATCACAGTTCTAAAAATGGCGGCTCCCATATTCGTTTTAGAACAACCTTTCTATGGTCATATCTTTTTTGTTTATCATCCGATTTTGATAATTCTTTCACCATTTTCCAAGATTTTCAGAACTCTCAATAACAGAGCTTTTTTGGCTGTGTCGCTATATTCCCTTTAAACAAATATTCCTTCTTTGAAGGTTTGGAAACAAACATGCTGCCTCCAGGTCAAATTCAGATTAGCTTGCAACAGGCGGCTGATGATGTTCTAATTTTCAAAGCTGCTGATGATGATGGCCGGGTGGTTATTAATAAATTAGTTTTGTGGATACCTAAAAGGATATTTAACTCAGATGGTTTGGCTTATGTTATGTCAAATCATATGACATCAACAAGATGGACTTATCTTCGTGAAATGATACAAGAAAGCAGAAGTACCCAAGCAACCGAATATGTATTTAGAATAACAGCTGGTGTTAAAAATCCAAAACATGTTTTTGTGTATTTGCAAAGGGCAGACAAGAGTTCTTCTCAAACACAAAATCCTCATCTTTTGGATACGTTTAAGGTAAATGATACTAATACTAATCGCTATTTACAATGAGCTAGACTGGAAGTTGGAAACGGTGTATATTATCCAGAAACTGAATACAGCCATGATAATATTATAAGAATATTTAGAGATGTTATTAATTATTCTTACAAACAAAATGATAAAAACACTGGAACTTTACTCAATGTGGGTAATTTTCGAACGCTTTGTGGAATGATATATTTCGATTTAAGTTACACAGTTGATAAAGTCAGTGTTGATCCAAAACAACTAAATTTGAGATATAAACTAAATATACCTCCTGCGGCTAATTATTAAGTTTATACTCTGGTTCTCTATGAAGAAGATGTTTATTTATTGATACTGTCGGAAATGAATTGGTAATAGTTTAATCTAACTTATAATATACAGGGGCGGATCCAGGATTTCAGCTTAGGGGGGGCGTAATATTTTGGTCAATTTTCGGGTCCGTCTCTAGCCTCATAAAACGTTTGCGGTAGTGCATTTATAGGGTAAAAAAGTCCGTTTTCAAATAAAAAGATTTAATAATGTGTTAATTAAACCACTTATTAGCCATTATGCGTCGAGCGAGCGAGAACAAAAATTATACTGAGGGCGTCCATCTAAATTATTTGATGTTTTATCTACAGTAACATGGACATACACGTATGAATAACAAAAGTCCGTTTTCAAATAAAAGAATTTAACAATGTGTTAATTAAACCACTCATTAGCCATTATGCGCCAAGCGAGCGAGAATTTTTTTTATACTGACGGCGTGCAACGAAATTGTTTGATATTTTATCTACAATAACATGGACATACATGTATGAATAAAAAAAGTCCGTTTTCAAATAAACGGATTTAACAATGTGTTAATTAAACCACTCATTAGCCATTATGCGTCGAGCGAGCGAGAAATTTGTTTATACTGAGGGCGTGCATCGAAATTGTTTGATATATTATCTACAGTAACATGGACATACATGTATGAATTATAAAGTCCGTTTTCAAATAAAAGGATTTAACAATGTGTTAATTAAACCACTCATTAGCCATTATGCGTCGAGCGAGCGAGAATTTTTTTTATACTGAGGGTGTGCATCGAAATTGTTCGATATATTATCTACAGTAACATGGACATACATGTATGAATAAAAAAGTCCGTTTTCAAATAAAAGGATTTAACAATGTGTTATTAAACCACTCATTAGCCATGATGCGTCGAGCGAGCGAAGCGAGCGAGAAAATTTTTTATACTGAGGGAGTATTTGATATTTTATCTACAGTAAAATGGACATACATGTATGATCCGGAATTTTTAGGGGGGGCGCGCGCCGGGTGCGCCCCCCCCCTGGATCCGCTAGTGATATATATGACTTACGTAAAGTATTCGATAGATTTGACAGATGGTCAGAAACGAAGTCTGGCAAAAGCATATGAAAACAAAAGTGAATTAACGCTTAGATTGAAGAATAATCAACTAACTGGGGATTTTCCTTTGTTGTTGGCAGCTACTCAGATTAATAATATTAACAAAGCTAAATCCAACGGATATGGATTGGATGTGAATATATCTAAATAACAGATGAGATATCAGTCCAAGAATAGAGGCTTTTTATGTGGATTAGCTGGTTTGTTGACTAAAACAATATTACCGACAGTTGCTAGACTCGCTTTAAATATATTAGGACCTCTGGCAAAAGGAGCACTTAGTGGTCTAGCAAGTATTGGAATCGGTAAACTATTCGGAAATGGAATGGTAACTATCCCTAGCGGCAAAAAAGACAAGCACTTCTTAAATCAGGTGTGTTAACACCATCGCAAAGACAAAAGATAATAAAGTCAATAGGTTGCTGCCCTATTAAACTGACAAGGAATCAACAGCAAGATGGGGCATTTCTTGGATTGCTCGCATCACTAGGAATTCCTTTAATTGGATCTCTTATCAGCGGTTTGAAAGGAAAGGTTTACAAATAGGTAGAAAGGGAAACGGCTTGAGAGTAGGCAAAGGTTTACAAGTAGACTCACAAATTAGACCAAATAGAAGTATCCCATTCGTAAAAAAAAAGTTAATTTTCAAAAACGAGCCTATTTTTAACATAGACATAATAAAGTGGGTTAAGTGGTTAGACATTAAAAACTTTAGGGGAGTGTTTAGCAAGAACAAATTACCGGCAAAACAAAATAAACATGAATGTGGTATTATTAATCTTGATGATTATACTGGACCTGGTACAAACTGGACTTGTTACTGTAATGCGTATTATTTTGATCCGTTTGGCTCGAGTCCACCAAAAGAAGTTTTAACGTACATACCCAACATAAAATACAACACCATCCAGTACCAAGATAAAACGAGTGTCTTGTGCGGATATTTATGTCTGTACTTTGTCAAAAAGTTGCAAGAAGGAAACCGTTTGTGCGATATTCTTTATAAAATACTAAAACCTTACAAACCTATAGAAAATGAAAACATAATACGATCATATTTTAAAAAACAAAGTTTAGTTTAATCATATATTATATATGAGTTACTGCTTGAAAGAAAAGATAAGAAAATGTTAATCCTCAGTATATTTTAACAAAAAATGGCAGGCACAAGAATGTTAAATGCAACATGCGCTTCTTGTGGCATTACTAAAACGCAATTTGTTAAAAGTATACAAGGTGGAAACATTGATAGCGTTTAACCGACTTTCAAGGAAACAGAACAGCACGCATACATATGTAACTTACGAAAACATTTTCTTTTTTTTGCGTTATCATTGATTTGTACTATTAGAATTTCACTGTCTCGTTTCTGCAGAAGCCTCCATCTAAATGACATATTGCGAGATGATTAGTTGGATACCCACCTCCACCCCACCCCCCCACCCCACCTTCCTCGACCCCCCTCCAACCCCCCCCCCCCCTCCAACCCCCCCCCCCCTCCAACCCCCCCGCCCCCCCCCCGAACATTACAAGGGGCAATTTAAATGAAGACATAATAATGGTTCTTGCGCTGTGCAGTGCACTTCCCCCTCATTGCCCTCTATCATTGTTTGAAATTTCGTTGCAGTCCCTCTAGTAGTTTTTGAGTTATAGAGCGGACATGAATTATAAATATAAAATTACAAAGGGCAATAACTCTGATTTGAATGAAGACAGAGTTATGGTTCTTGCACTCTGCACTTTGTCACATTGCCCCCTATCATTGTGTGACATTTGATTGTAGTCCCTCTTGAATTTGTTTAGTTATAGAGCGGAACCGTAATGGGACGGACGGATATAGCTAACGTTATATGCCCCCTCACCATAAACACATTTAAAATCACAATGCGCTTTAATTATATAATTACAATAATAATTATATAAGTATAATTACTATGAGTATCACTTAGCATATACTTATATACAGCCAATCATTATAGTTTAAAGGGACACAAGGCAATCTTGATTTTTTTTTAAACTCGCAGCGTCCCATACTGTTTTCTGCATAACTTGCATATTTACAAATCAGTAATTTTAAAATTAAGTTCTTTTGCTACATGTTGAAGAAACTATCCCTCCATATGCGCCGACTAAATGTAACGGTTTATTTACGGGTTCTTAAAATACCCGTGATTGAATATGCGTAAAATGAATTTTGAGTTGGCAACTCTTAATTCGACGCTCCAGTCTTGGGGTTTGACCTGGCTGGTCAAAGCCGTTAATATTGTATTTACATAGTTTGTATTCTTAAAACATCTAAGTTATATATCGTCAGTAGGTTTAGAAACTGCGTGCATATGTTGTAAAATGTGGCTGTTATTGACGGGATAACTGGATTATCGAGTTGTAGTAAATACTTAGTTTAACTTATTTATTTTATATCGATAGTAACGAAAGCTCTTATTTTAACCACTCTCGATGTCTTTCTGGTTAGAACCAGTACTAAGCAATGCAGATAAAGCGTCTTGCTCAGGGACACAACACATATGGTCATGGCGGGGATCGAACCCATGACTTTTCGATCATGGGTCCAACACTCCCACCACTAGACCACAGCACTCCTGTAAATACTTCGTCTGTTTTGTGTCTTTTTGAAACAAGAAGCGCCTCCTGTCGGTGAAGCCGCTCGACTTTGAAGGCCTTGTTTATTTATTGAGAAACTATGTTGAAGGGCATAATTTTGCTTAATTGCAGTTTAGAATTATTGCACTTGTTAACCAAGGTTTGTAGGTATAAAAGGGGCCAACATTTTGTTAAAATAAAAGCATTAGTTATAGAACCTGGTATGATGTTGTCTAATGATGATATCTGGAAGTTTCAGTTCATTATGTAAAGTAGTTTCGGAGATACAAGCTTACTATACAAACTTTAACTAAACGTTCTAAGCTTAAAGCCATAATTTTGTTAAAATAAAAGCATGAGTTATAGAACCTGGCTGTATGATGGTGTCTAATGATGCTGAATAAGTGTGTGAAGTTTCAGTCCATTATGTAAAGTATTTGCGGAAAAACAAGCTTACATGCAAACTTTAACAAGGACGCAGACGACGACGCAGGCACAGTCGACGACGTTCAAATTATGAAAATAGTTGTTGTTTTTCTTCGAAAATGAATGAATGAATGAATGAATGAATGTTGTTTTACGGCATGTCGACACATATATAGGTCAAAAACTGATGAAAGATGAAGTAGTAAATAAAAAATAATGTAAATATATAAAGATAAAACTATTTACAAATAAGGGATGATAAGGTAGTAATATAAACTATTTATTCCATACGCATTTACAAGCTCCGTTTACTTTCAGTGAAACTGGAAACGTCAATATTCGCTCATATTGACGTGTAGTCGCTCATGTTGACGTGTACTAACGTCATATTGGGTGTGTAATGTATACTCGTTCGTGATTGGTGCAATTTTCTGTTCATGCCAAAGAAAGTATGTCACGTGATGTAAACAATGTTGATTTCATTGTGGAAAATTCCCACGATGTTTCAAATAAATATTTTGGTGAAAATTAAATGTTACAACCTATTTTATTGTTCTAATTTAAAAATGCGTATGAAATAAAAAGGTTATTGGATTTATATTGGGATATATTCACTCGTTCTTTTGCGCAGAATACGCAAAAGAACTCTTGCATATATCCTAATACAAATCTAATAACCTATAAATATGTAAATCAACAAATGCCCGTCAACGGGTATATAGAAAAAGCCAAGCTAATAAAAGTCAGCAACGGATGCCAATATTGGTTATGTATGTCTTCACAAGACTGCTGCAAAAGTAGCATCACACGCTAAGACTGTTGCAAAAGTAGCATTCACACACTAAGACTGTTGCAAAACTGGACATCTTACAATAGTTGAGTAATAAAGACAGAAAAAATGCGTTCATTTTTGTCGGCGGCTGCAAGACGTCAACGTCATGTTCGTATATGAGGCTTAATACCCTTTTTGGTAATATTACAGTTATATCACGACGGTGTCTAACTCTGCTCAACGTTATAGTGCTACAACAATGAAATACCACGCCGTAGCCACGTGACATGATACCCCACCCAGTCACATTATATTGACACCGGGTCCTACCGTTTATATGTTGAATGTGAGGCAGGGGGCTATACTGGTATCATTTTTATAAAGTGTTTGGTACGACTCGTCCGGGGATTGAAACCAACGACCTCCCTCATGCGAGACGGACGTTCTACACAAGGCCACGCCGCGATCACGTTATGCTTTTGTATTTAGCTTTGTGTTTTAAGTGATTGCACTAGATCAATCAGACTAGGATCATTAGTACAACTCAATTACAGGATGAATACTGTGGTGGAGTATTTCTGCCAACATGTCAAGCTGTAAGTCGTATAATTATGTGAACATAACTGCATTATTGCGACATCACATTTAGGATGTTGACAAGGACCTAGACCACCATAATTTTTACATAAGGTTGTTAACAAATACCTACCCGAAAATATCCAATCATAACTATGCTGGCCATATAATACACACAATGTAGTATCAGTCATGCCCAGGCAGTGCAACACACAAATGGGCCTTAGATGATTCGCTGACCTGCATTTTTCCCCAAAATAGTTTCCAAACTAAAAGTAAACGCCTTCTTTTTGAATTCTGAGGTCAAAATGACCAAAGTACACTTCAAACTGTGCTTCACAAAAAGTAGTGCAGTAGGTCCAGCTTACCTTCTGGTTTTCGCTAGAAGCAAGTAAAATGTTTCAGAAATAAAGGAAAACATTCAATACATACCAAACCTGTGTCTTTCACCTCTCCTATGCTTCACAGTAACTTAATAGTTTACCTGAGGGAACTTTTCCGTTCCACCAGATTGACCCCATGGTACCCGGTCTAACTCCATATTCAAAGAACTAAAAGAAGGTATAAAAGTCAGCAGGAAATGTAGCATTCGAAGTCGACCAAATAACACACACGTAAACGACAATTACAAGGGAAACACAAAGTAGCAAATAACACACATGTAAACGACAATTACAAGGGAAACACAACGTAGCAAATAACATACATGTAAACGACAATTACAAGGGAAACACAAAGTAACAAATAACACACACGTAAACGACAATTACAAGGGAAACACAAAGTAGCAAATAACACACACGTAAACGACAATTACAAGGGAAACACAAAGTAGCAAATAACACACACGTAAACGACAATTACAAGGGAAAACACAAAGTAGCAAATAACACACACGTAAACGACAATTACAAGGGAAACACAAAGTAGCAAATAACACACACGTAAACGACAATTACAAGGGAAAACACAAAGTAGCAAATAACACACACGTAAACGACAATAACAAGGGAAAACACAAAGTAGCAAATAACACACACGTAAACGACAATTACAAGGGAAACACAAAGTAGCAAATAACACACACGTAAACGACAATTACAAGGGAAACACAACGTAGCAAATAACACACACGTAAACGACAATTACAAGGGAAACACAAAGTAGCAAATAACACACACGTAAACGACAATTACAAGGGAAACACAAAGTAGCAAATAACACACACGTAAACGACAATTACAAGGGAAAACACAAAGTAGCAAATAACACACACGTAAACGACAATAACAAGGGAAAACACAAAGTAGCAAATAACACACACGTAAACGACAATTACAAGGGAAACACAAAGTAGCAAATAACACACACGTAAACGACAATTACAAGGGTAAACACAAAGTAGCAAATAACACACAGGTAAACGACAATTACAAGGGAAAACACAAAGTAGCAAAAAACACACACATAAACGACAATTTCAAGGGAAACACAAAGTAGCAAATAACACACACGTAAACGACAATTACAAAGGAAAACACAAAGTAGCAAATAACACACACGTAAATGACAATAACAAAGGAAAACACAAAGTAGCAAATAACACACACGTAAACGACAATAACAAAGGAAAACACAAAGTAGCAAATAACACACACGTTAACGACAATTACAATGGAAAACACAAAGTAGCAAATAACACACACGTAAACGACAATTACAAAGGAAAACACAAAGTAGCAAAAATGCCTCTTGGGATTTAAAACCAGATTTTAGAATGCACCAAACCGCACTCTTACCCTATTGACATCCCGGTAAAACAGGAAACGTAAAATAAAGAAATCCCCCGCCAGGCTGTATGTATCCTGACCTCTAAAATAATAAATCGACAAGGATGTTCAAGTATATATGAATATAAAAACAAACGCCATAACTTGTCCATAAGCATAGAAAGCCATACATCAAGTACTCAGTGACTTGACGGAAACCAGAGCAACAACAGAACCGTTAAGGTACAAGACAATATTTAGGACGAATATTAACCTTCATCCATTTTGGGGAATTGGGTAGATGCCATCATAGTGTCCACAATCTGTTGCAAATTCAAAGAGGAAATCATAGTGGCGAACTATAAATGGGTCAGCCACTAAACATGCGGTGCATTGTAAAACGATAGGTCATAACCTCTTTTGATTAACTTTCCAACAGGCTTGAAGTTCACATGAAAGTGATTATGGCAAAGCATCTTCCGAAGTTTGTAAATCACGTCACCATAGAAGTCGGTCCTTGATTGTCCTTGTACTCATTGTACGAGCGTCACCATAATAGTCGGTCCTTGATTGTCCTTGTACTCATTGTACGAGCGTCACCATAGAAGTCGGTCCTTGATTGTCCTTGTACTCATTGTACGAGCGTCACCATAGAAGTCGGTCCTTGATTGTCCTTGTACTCATTGTACGAGCGTCACCATAGAAGTCGGTCCTTGATTGTACTTGTACTCATTGTACGAGCGTCACAATAGAAGTCGGTCCTTGATTGTCCTTGTACTCATTGTACGAGCGTCACTATAGAAGTCGGTCCTTGATTGTCCTTGTACTCATTGTACGAGTGTCACCATAGAAGTCGGTCCTTGATTGTCCTTGTACTCATTGTACGAGCGTCACCATAGAAGTCGGTCCTTGATTGTCCTTGTACTCATTGTACGAGCGTCACCATAGAAGTCGGTCCTTGATTGTCCTTGTACTCATTGTACGAGCGTCACCATAGAAGTCGGTCCTTGATTGTCCTTGTACTCATTGTACGAGCGTCACCATAGAAGTCGGTCCTTGATTGTCCTTGTACTCATTGTACGAGCGTCACAATAGAAGTCGGTCCTTGATTGTCCTTGTACTCATTGTACGAACGTCACAATAGAAGTCGGTCCTTGATTGTCCTTGTACTCATTGTACGAGCGTCACCATAGAAGTCGGTCCTTGATTGTCCTTGTACTCATTGTACGAGCGTCACCATAGAAGTCGGTCCTTGATTGTCCTTGTACTCATTGTACGAGCGTCACCATAGAAGTCGGTCCTTGATTGTCCTTGTACTCATTGTACGAGACTCACCATAGAAGTCGGTCCTTGATTGTCCTTGTACTCATTGTACGAGCGTCACCATAGAAGTCGGTCCTTGATTGTCCTTGTACTCATTGTACGAGCGTCACCATAGAAGTCGGTCCTTGATTGTCCTTGTACTCATTGTACGAGCGTCACCATAGAAGTCAGTCCTTGAGTGTCCTTGTACTCATTGTACGAGCGTCACCATAGAAGTCGGTCCTTGATTGTCCTTGTACTCATTGTACGAGTGTCACCATAGAAGTCAGTCCTTGATTGTCCTTGTACTCATTGTACGAGCGTCACCATAGAAGTCAGTCCTTGATTGTCCTTGTACTCATTGTACGAGCGTCACCATAGAAGTCGGTCCTTGATTGTCCTTGTACTCATTTTACGAGCGTCACCATAGAAGTCAGTCTTTGATAGTCCTTGTACTCATTGTACGAGCGTCACCATAGAAGTCAGTCCTTGATTGTCCTTGTACTCATTGTACGAGCGTCACCATAGAAGTCAGTCCTTGATTGTCCTTGTACTCATTGTACGAGTGTCACCATAGAAGTCGGTCCTTGATTGTCCTTGTACTCATTGTACGAGCGTCACCATAGAAGTCGGTCCTTGATTGTCCTTGTACTCATTGTACGAGCGTCACCATAGAAGTCGGTCCTTGATTGTCCTTGTACTCATTGTACGAGCGTCACCATAGAAGTCAGTCCTTGATTGTCCTTGTACTCATTGTACGAGCGTCACCATAGAAGTCGGTCCTTGATTGTCCTTGTACTCATTGTACGAGTGTCACCATAGAAGTCGGTCCTTGATTGTCCTTGTACTCATTGTACGAGCGTCACCATAGAAGTCGGTCCTTGATTGTCCTTGTACTCATTGTACGAGTGTCACCATAGAAGTCAGTCCTTGATTGTCCTTGTACTCATTGTACGAGCGTCACCATAGAAGTCGGTCCTTGATTGTCCTTGTACTCATTGTACGAGCGTCACCATAGAAGTCGGTCCTTGATTGTCCTTGTACTCATTGTACGAGCGTCACCATAGAAGTCGGTCATTGATTGTCCTTGTACTCATTGTACGAGCGTCACCATAGACGTCAGTCCTTGATTGTCCTTGTACTCATTGTACGAGCGTCACCATAGAAGTCAGTCCTTGATTGTCCTTGTACTCATTGTACGAGTGTCACCATAGAAGTCGGTCCTTCATTGTCCTTGTACTCATTGTACGAGCGTCACCATAGAAGTCGGTCCTTGATTGTCCTTGTACTCATTGTACGAGCGTCACCATAGAAGTCGATCCTTGATTGTCCTTGTACTCATTGTACGAGCGTCACCATAGAAGTCAGTCCTTGATTGTCCTTGTACTCATTGTACGAGCGTCACCATAGAAGTCGGTCATTGATTGTCCTTGTACTCATTGTACGAGCGTCACCATAGAAGTCAGTCCTTGATTGTCCTTGTACTCATTGTACGAGCGTCACCATAGAAGTCGGTCATTGATTGTCCTTGTACTCATTGTACGAGCGTCACCATAGAAGTCAGTCCTTGATTGTCCTTGTACTCATTGTACGAGCGTCACCATAGAAGTCGATCCTTGATTGTCCTTGTACTCATTGTACGAGCGTCACCATAGAAGTCAGTCCTTGATTGTCCTTGTACTCATTGTACGAGCGTCACCATAGAAGTCGGTCCTTGATTGTCCTTGTACTCATTGTACGAGCGTCACCATAGCAGTCGGTCCTTGATTGTCCTTGTACTCATTGTACGAGCGTCACCATAGAAGTCAGTCCTTGAGTGTCCTTGTACTCATTGTACGAGCGTCACCATAGAAGTCGGTCCTTGATTGTCCTTGTACTCATTGTACGAGTGTCACCATAGAAGTCAGTCCTTGATTGTCCTTGTACTCATTGTACGAGCGTCACCATAGAAGTCAGTCCTTGATTGTCCTTGTACTCATTGTACGAGTGTCACCATAGAAGTCGGTCCTTGATTGTCCTTGTACTCATTGTACGAGCGTCACCATAGAAGTCAGTCCTTGATTGTCCTTGTACTCATTGTACGAGCGTCACCATAGAAGTCAGTCCTTCATTGTCCTTGTACTCATTGTACGAGCGTCACCATAGAAGTCAGTCCTTGATTGTCCTTGTACTCATTGTACGAATGTCACCATAGAAGTCGGTCCTTGATTGTCCTTGTACTCATTGTACGAGTGTCACCATAGAAGTCGGTCCTTGATTGTCCTTGTACTCATTGTACGAGCGTCACCATAGAAGTCGGTCCTTGATTGTCCTTGTACTCATTGTACGAGTGTCACCATAGAAGTCAGTCCTTGATTGTCCTTGTACTCATTGTACGAGCGTCACCATAGAAGTCGGTCCTCGATTGTCCTTGTACTCATTGTACGAGTGTCACCATAGAAGTCAGTCCTTGATTGTCCTTGTACTCATTGTACGAGCGTCACCATAGAAGTCGGTCCTTGATTGTCCTTGTACTCATTGTACGAGTGTCACCATAGAAGTCAGTCCTTGATTGTCCTTGTACTCATTGTACGAGCGTCACCATAGAAGTCAGTCCTTGATTGTCCTTGTACTCATTGTACGAGTGTCACCATAGAAGTCGGTCCTTGATTGTCCTTGTACTCATTGTACGAGCGTCACCATAGAAGTCAGTCCTTGATTGTCCTTGTACTCATTGCACGAGCGTCACTATAGAAGTCGGTCATTGATTGTCCTTGTACTCATTGTACGAGCGTCACCATAGACGTCAGTCCTTGATTGTCCTTGTACTCATTGTACGAGCGTCACCATAGAAGTCAGTCCTTGATTGTCCTTGTACTCATTGTACGAGTGTCACCATAGAAGTCGGTCCTTCATTGTCCTTGTACTCATTGTACGAGCGTCACCATAGAAGTCGGTCCTTGATTGTCCTTGTACTCATTGTACGAGCGTCAACATAGAAGTCGATCCTTGATTGTCCTTGTACTCATTGTACGAGCGTCACCATAGAAGTCAGTCCTTGATTGTCCTTGTACTCATTGTACGAGCGTCACCATAGAAGTCGGTCATTGATTGTCCTTGTACTCATTGTACGAGCGTCACCATAGAAGTCAGTCCTTGATTGTCCTTGTACTCATTGTACGAGCGTCACCATAGAAGTCAGTCCTTGATTGTCCTTGTACTCATTGTACGAGCGTCACCATAGAAGTCAGTCCTTGATTGTCATTGTACTCATTGTACGAGCGTCACCATAGAAGTCGGTCCTTGATTGTCCTTGTACTCATTGTACGAGCGTCACCATAGAAGTCGGTCATTGATTGTCCTTGTACTCATTGTACGAGCGTCACCATAGAAGTCAGTCCTTGATTGTCCTTGTACTCATGTACGAGCGTCACCATAGAAGTCAGTCCTTGATTGTCCTTGTACTCATTGTACGAGCGTCACCATAGAAGTCGGTCCTTGATTGTCCTTGTACTCATTGTACGAGGGTCACCATAGAAGTCGGTCCTTCATTGTCCTTGTACTCATTGTACGAGCGTCACCATAGAAGTCGGTCCTTGATTGTCCTTGTACTCATTGTACGAGCGTCACCATAGAAGTCGGTCCTTGATTGTCCTTGTACTCATTGTACGAGCGTCACCATAGAAGTCGATCCTTGATTGTCCTTGTACTCATTGTACGAGCGTCACCATAGAAGTCAGTCCTTGATTGTCCTTGTACTCATTGTACGAGCGTCACCATAGAAGTCGGTCATTGATTGTCCTTGTACTCATTGTACGAGCGTCACCATAGAAGTCGGTCCTTGATTGTCCTTGTACTCATTGTACGAGCGTAACCATAGAAGTCGGTCCTTGATTGTCCTTGTACTCATTGTACGAGAGTCACCATAGAAGTCGGTCATTGATTGTCCTTGTACTCATTGTACGAGCGTCACCATAGAAGTCGGTCCTTGATTGTCCTTGTACTCATTGTACGAGCGTCACCATAGAAGTCAGTCCTTGATTGTCCTTGTACTCATTGTACGAGTGTCACCATAGAAGTCAGTCCTTGATTGTCCTTGTACTCATTGTACGAGCGTCACCAAAGAAGTCGGTCCTTGATTGTCCTTGTACTCATTGTACGAGAAGACTTTTTATGCTCTGCATGCCATCTGTTTTTAGACTTGTCAGGTACTGAGCTAATTATACAATTCCTCATTCCATTCAGATTGATAGCCTCTAATGAGCAAAGTTAAAGGGACTCGAGGCAATCGGAAACGGACTGAATGGCCAGTTCAAATACAATGAAAACAAGCATTGTTTATTTCAATGTCATATTACATTTTTATTCATATGTACTCCATGTTTTATCCTATTTCGGGGATATTTATGAAACCAACTATGTTTTGTTGTAAATCGTTAACGTCCCTATCCCGCCATCAACAGGTACATTTTACAACAGATGACCGTTTCTAAACCTGCTGATGATGAGGTATATATATATATATAACTTAATATTTTAAGAATCAAAACTCTGTAGACATAATATAAACTGCTTTAATCAGCCAGGATAAACCCCAAAACTGGAGCGTTAATTAAGAGTTACCAACTAATAACTCATAATTCATTTTACGCGTATTCAATCTTGGGTATTTCAAGAACCCGTGAATAAACTTACACTTTTAATTGGCACATACATATTATTATGTGATCTGAACACTTGGATAGTTTTGATAAACGGTTTTGTAGTGCAATTTTGCTGTTATTTGGCGGGCTACTTTCTTTAATATTGGCTCATCTGCTCATGTTAACCTTTGAGAAGTTAAACGATGTTTCATTTGAAATTACAGCTGAAAGCGATACACACTCCATTTGGATAAAATGTTTTAACTTCAATTACAAAAATCGCTGAATCATGAGTTTCCAGAAATACAAATATTAATTAAAATGAAAGAGGAAGGTAGGCAAATACGTATTTAATTTGACACTGAAACGCATTAAATTTTACTTAAAATTAAAATTAGTTCTTACACTCATAAATAATTCGCCAAAAAATCCCTTTAAACCAACAGGTTGATCATCAGCATATTGCATGTCGATGGCAGAAGCGCGCAAAAACATACTACAAGAAAAAAATAGTCTCTAATTTATGTCGGCATAAAAACATATAAACAACGCAGTTATTATGCTGGCATAATTACGTGATAAATACGCTGACGTATATTGGCAGAACCATGCCACCATATGAAGCCTTTCCACACAAGTTACACAAATAACATTGAACATGTGGCCTTCTAGCTTGTGTTTTTGTATTCATATATACAGGATCATCATTGTGTTTGGTTATATCGCCTTTCGGTGCTGCCCAGTTTTTAGAGGATATAGCCTGGTGGGGATTTCTTTATGTACAACGTCGATCCCGTTTAATTTGGATAACAATAGGGTTAGCCGGATGTTTTGGTTTGCCGTAGAACGAACCTAGTTTAAACCCACAGAGGCCTTTCTGCCACTGACCGTTCCAAGGCGGTACCCCCTATTGTCAAACCCTTTTATGTTTCTTCCGTTCTGTTTTGTTGTTGTAATAATTTGTTTTGAATGCGTGTTTGTTTTGAATGTTCTCAGTCTAGATTATAAGAAACTTCCATGGGTATCCGGTGAAGATAGAGAATTTCAACCCGAGGTATAAGTGTTTTTATCGGAAATGAGGCTCTGCGGAGATTTTACCGGGGCTAGATTATAAGAATCTTTCATGGGTATCCGGTGAAGATAGGGAATTCCAACCCGAGGTATAAGTGTTTTTATCGGAACCGAGGCCGAGGTTCCGATTAAAACACTTATACCGAGGGCTGGAATTCTCTATCTGAACCGAATAACCATGATAGGTTCTTTTTCTTGCATATCAGAGACGCCGCAAGCTACTAATGTTTTGCATGTTTTCCTGCATACCGGATGTTGGCGCGCGTGAATTTCCATCTCATATTGCAATGTCGCATTGTCGGGTGTCGTACGACAATGCGACATTGTATCTTGCCCCAACCGGACACCGTTTGAAACTACACATGACTGCATAAGTTTAACCTACTTCGTCCAGCTAGGTGTTGTTCTGTTTCTATTTGTTGTTTATTTATCAAAATGATGGTCACTTCTACCCGTGTATTTACTTATAGTCAATTTCAATTCTTTCCGCCAATACATTTGTATTTTTCTTTTTTAGTAAATACTACAGTAAAGTTTCTTTTCAATGTGAGGGACAGACATAGGGATGTTGAATCAACGGGTAGGGCCTCTTGTTAAGATATTTGTCCCTGCAGCAGAAGACGTTTTCTAGGTTACGCCACTGAACTTGGACAAGTTCAAAACCAGTTGCATCAGACTAGACACATCAGAGTTATAGCCTTTGATTTATAAAAAAAACTGTTTTCCGGTAGGCCTTAAGACTATTCAAGCCAGTAGAGTGATACAGGCCCTCTTGTGCATCTTGTTCCCGGAATACTACTTAATACACGCCACTCTGTAACTGACATACTTTTAGACATGGAGGTCATCTTGAGTGACAGTTTGGCCATAAAACACAAATCTGTCTATCCATCAGCAATTTCATAAAATAATATTCTAGTCTAGATTTGAAACAGTTTAATGACAATTGATCACAATATATTCGGAATGGATTGACCCTCTAAGATTTAAGTAGGCCCAAGATCGCGAAGTTAGCTAAAACTATGTCAAATTTATGGAAATTTGATCGTGCAAATAGTCATACAATCTTTCCTATCAAACCTTGCATTCTCAGTACTTTCAGTACTTTGATTTATCATATATGGCCAGTAATTATGTTGGGGAAATAACCCTGCAAGTGATGTGGCAAATATCGCCGCCAGATGTCGCACCGTTTCACTTTGCAAATAATGAAATCAGTTTATGTCGAACAGATTGCGTTTGCATTGCACCGACTTTGTTTTCACCCGATCATTTTACTTTAAACCAGACTAAATGTGTTTGCATTAAACTGATTCATATTGCATCATGCCGATTTACTTTGTTCTGTATCACTTCACATTTTTCGATGAATCGTTTAAGTTTTCATCGTACCAACTTGTATTTGATTGTAATGCATTAGTTTTTTTGTCAAATGGTTTGCCACTGCACTGAATGATTTCTATTTGCGTCGTATGGTTTGAAATTTTACAGCGTATCATTTCACTTCGAACCGTATAAATTCACTTTGTAACGAATGAACCGAGTTTACACGTCGCATCGAATCAATATGTACGTCATCAAATGACTGCATGTTGAATTAAATGGCCTGTCATTGAATGGTTTGTAAATATCCACATTTTGACGGTTATGGCTTCCCATATGCAATACCTGAATAGATTCATACTGCCAATAGTGGGGTCCTAGATAATTTAGTTCAAATGCTTGTTAGCTGATAGCACTGTTAACTGTTCATTCACTTTGGGTTTCTCCTCTTGCTTTTTTGCCTCTAACATTTTCACAACATCATCTTTGCTAAGTGCGTGATGCTTTTCCATGTGGATCCAGTATGGCGTCTTCTGTATAAACCCATGTCCACACACTTGGCACTTATGTGGTTTTTCTCCAGTGTGTATTTTTTCGTGCCGCTTTAGGCTCGTTGAGCTGTTAAAACGTTTACCACAAGCTTCACACGAGAGTGATCCTGGGGTGTGTATCAAATTATGCCTATTCAGATGAGTCTTGCTCTTGAAGGCTTTGCCGCACGTGGTACACTTGTGGGGTCTCAACTTTAAGTGCACGCATTTGGTGTGCTTCAGTCTACATCCCATTGTTCTAAAAACCTTTGGGCAGTGGAGGCACGTATACGGGTACTCTCCTGTGTGAATGAATCTATGTATCTTCAGTGTATGCATCGAGTTGAACTGGCCGGCACATACCTCACACTGGAATGATCTGTACTCAGCGTGCCATTTCATATGAATCTTCAGCTGTCTCTGTGTGCAAAACTTCTTGTCGCATTCCGTACAAGGTATGACGGCATTGCCTATAAATTAAAAAGGTCAGACACCGTTATTCTATTTTAGCGGTTTTGAATTATAACCACGTGATATTAACCGAGACCCGGATAAGCTTTGGTCATGGAGTATTACTTGTATGAATGTTATCACATTTGTACAAGTATTTTCGTTATCCTCATTTCATTTTGTTATCAATTGTGTATTTCCTCAAAAAAAAGGTTTCGCAACAACTAACAGTTATGTCTACGTTCGCTTACAACATCCCACAACAACCTACGAAAGTTCCAATGGACTTTATTTGAAATTTAACTGTTATATGTATTAATGATTTATTGCTATATGTATCAGTGATTTATTGTTATATGTATCAATGATTTATTGCTGGTAATTTACACCGTATTCTTTCATTTTTTTTGCACGAAAGAAGCATAACTTTTACAGAATCACGGTTTAGCACGCATGGGCATCTGCAAACTATCTCGCATATAATGGCAAACTGACAATGACTGGCATATTGGTCGACCCCATATGTTTCTGAATGTTAAAAGGAAATACAAGTTCTATATTGTATAAGGCAACATAATAACTTTACATTTACATCTGCAACACACAGACACACATGCAGATACCACTGCTGGTACTTTATACCATCATACAGCTTCATTTACATATTTTAATCAATACAAGTAGATATAAAGACGAACAGGAAAAGTAGAATTTAAGAACCACAATCAACACGCACTGAAACTAACATTTACAAGATAAACTAGAACTATCCCTGAAGGCGATGAATACCTCCGCTTAAATGGTAAGTCAAACTAAGGGTCATAATTCTGTAATAAATTAGGCAGTCAACAATGGGTGATGTAGAGGAACATAAGGTCACCAGCTGTTATGTGTACATGAAGTTTGGGAACAACCCATTCAAAACTGTTTGAGGAATGCAAGTAATGAAAATGAACACGTATTACGCGACACGACGGGACGCGACAGGACAGGATGAGACGCGAGGTTACGGTCAACGTGATTCCCTTTGTGAAAGAGGGGGTATACTAAAAGGCAAGATATATGACATCGCAAACATAAAAGGATTGACAATAGAGCCACCACCTTGGAACCGTCGTCAAACCGTTTAAATCAGGTTCAAGGGTGCATCTAACCTCTTACCCTATTGTCAACCTAATAAAACTTGACATCGTCAATAAAAGAATCCCCGCTAGACTATATCCATTTACGAACTAGGCAGCATTAACGGGCAATATAAGTATAACACAACGATGATTATGTATATATGAATATAAAAACCCAAAAGCACAGAAAGTCACAAAGCAAGTACTCAGTGACTTGGCAGAAGCCATAGTTACAAGAGAATGCACCATTAAGGGCACGGCAAGAAACTAATACAACATTTAAAGTTTTACAGCCAACACAGACCAATACCATGGGCAAGACTATCAAGCGGTGCACAGAGTTTAAGCACATGTATCATTCGCCCCAGAAAGAAGAACCCTGCAAGTACTATGTTTACAAATAAACATAACAACAATTTTATATGTACTACTGGTGCTCGAGTGACACTAGGTTTATTTGATGTTTAACATAATTCTCCAGCACATTTTAGGCTATTTATGTAGGTCTATTTCTCGTGGTAGAGGCAGGCCAACCACTTATACCTGGGTAGAACCGATACTGTACACATTATAAGAATGACAGAAAGACTTGCGGAGAATCATGCAATATAAATAAACAAAATAAACATACAAGGCTATTGGTGCATGAAATGCCTGTGAGGAATTCTGCAAGTACTACATAACAACAAACCTGTATGCATTACTGGTACCCGAGCGCCAGACACCCTGCAAGTACTACATAACAACACACATGTATGGACTACTGGTACCCGAGCGCCAGACACCCTGCAAGTACTACATAACAACACACATGTATGCACAACTGGTACCCGAGCGCCAGACACCCTGCAAGTACTACATAACAACAAACATGTATGCACTACTGGTGCCCGAGCGCCAGATACCCTGCAAGTACTACATAACAACAAACCTGTATGCACTACTGGTACCCGAGTGCCAGACACCCTGCAAGTATTACATAACAACAAACATGTATGCACTACTGGTGCCCGAGCGCCCTACACCCTGCAAGTACTACATAACAACAAACCTGTTTGCACTACTGGTACCCGAGCGTCAGACACCCTGCAAGTACTACATAACAACAAACCCGTATGCACTACTGGTGCCCGAGCGCCAGTCACCCTGCAAGTACTACATAACAACAAACATATTTGCACTACTGGTGCCCGAGCGCCAGATACCCTGCAAGGACTACATAACAACAAACCTGTATTCACTACTGGTGCCCGAGCGCCAGACACCCTGCAAGTACTACATAACAAACATGTATGCACTACTGGTGCCCGAGCGCCAGACACTCTGCAAGTACTACATAACAACAAACATGTATGCACTACTGTTACCCGAGCACCAGACAACCTGCAAGTGCTACATAACAAACATGTATGCACCACTGGTGGCCGAGCGCCAAACACCCTGCAAGTGCTACATAACAAACCCGTATGCACTACTGGTACCCGAGCGCCAGATACCCTGCAAGTACTACATAACAACAAAAATGTATGCACTACTGGTGCCCGAGTGCCAGACACCCTGCAAGTATTAAGTAACAACAAACCTGTATGCACTACTGGTACCCGAGCGCCAGACACCCTGCAAGTACTACATAACAACACACCTGTATGCACTACTGGTACCCGAGCAGGGTTTGAAATTAATTTTAAGCAACTTACACAATTTACTTGTCCCCAGTCAAATTTACTTGTTCCCGCACTTCATGTAAAAGTGAATACAAAAAACAAGATCAATCATGAAAGTGACATTACATTCCCTCAGTTGCATTCCACCAATGAAAATAATTTTATTTGTCATTGACAAGGTGCTCACCAATGTTTTGACTTTTTTTCAGTCACAAGTTTTAAAGATGTAAAATTCACTTTTTGTTATAAAGTTTAGTTGTCCGTAGGACAGGTCACCTGGGACAATTAACTTGTCCCCAGTAGAATCTACATGGCACAGGACAAGGGGACAACTGTTAATTTCAAACCCTGCCAAGTCAGGCACCGTGCAAGTACAAAAAAAAAAAAAAACACTTGCAGGGTGTCTTGCGCTCGGGCACCAGTAGTGCATACAGGTTTGTTGTTTTGTTGTACTTTCAGGGTGTCTGGCGCTCGGGTACCAGTAGTGCATACAGGTTTGTTGTTATGTAGTACTTGCAGGGTGTCTTGCGCTCGGGAACCAGTAGTGCATACAGGCTATGTTTCCAGATAAATATAACAACAAACATACGTACTAGTATTATAATACTGGTTTCTAGCATCAGAAACTTTTGTTGTTGTTTTTCCTCAAATCAATATAACAAACCTATATGCACTGCTGTTATGTGGTCTTCGTAAGCCTTTTTGCCCTTTTTCTGCTCTACACCACAAATATAGCACACAATGCTCTTCACCGGATACTTCTTCTTAGGTTTCTGTTCTTTATCTAGATAGTCAATAAACCTAAATTACTAGGTACACTTTAAGTAATGTATATTATATATAACATTTTAAAAGAATATTACATAATCATAATTATTATGTTTGTGAGATTTTGATGCTTTTCATAAATTTAAAGATTTCCCAAATCAAAGGTTATCACACAAAAGTTCCGTTTTAACGTTTTTGGATTTATTATAATTTGGGGCGGTGGTCGTTGTAAATAAGTAATAGACAGAGTCTGGTCTCAGCGATTTGGCTTATTTAAACACCGAGATGGGCATAACCAACAAGCTGAGACATACTCTATCTCTTTTACTTTGTAACACTGTGACGTCAGAGTGACCGTACTCTAACTTATTCTATCTGGTGTAGTTTTAGTCCGGTATAGCCACGCCCCTTTAGTTACCATAATTTAAACGATTTGATGCTTTGTGTTCATCAAAGGAAATGTTACCGAACATGCTACAATATTTCACTAAACTTGCCTTTGCTTTCTTCACTGCAGGCTTTTTCAATACCTTTTTCTTTCATTTTGTTTTTATATTTGCCAAGTTCTCTATTCCGCCGATCATTTTCTATCCTTTTCATCTTTCTTCTCTCCTTTCTTGCATTCCTTTCCAATTCTTCCCAGTTTTCATCATCGCTATGCCAAAATGCCGATCGTTTTTTCTTGTAAGTCCTCATTTTCAATGTTGTATTCTTTACAGTTTTTTTGGTTGCATTTGCATCTTTACAATTGTCAACATCCAAAACACAATTGATGTCGTTATCCAAAACTGCAGCCTGTGTTTTCTTATATCCGTCTTTTTCGGTTTTAATTTTCTTTGACTTCCTGGATGTATTAGAAGATGTATCTTCCCAATCAAAATCATCATCATCATCATCATCAATAACATATTCATCGTTGCTATCCGAACTTGCAGTCTGTTTTGCTTTATAGCTTACTGTTGTAGTTGCCCTTTTTCTCAAATCAATAACGTTAATAGTATGCGTATCGTCATCTTTGTTTGTTACCTTTTTATTGTAAGATTCATTATTTATTGTTTCTTTTATATCAAGTATAGTATTTGCCTTATTTTCATTTACAGTATTGCTAAGATCATTATTAATTGTTTCTGTTTTCATGTTGTTATCAAGGGATTCTTCTTTAAGCAAATCTTCATTCTCAAATAGTTGCTCATCCTCGACATCATCATCAAAATCATCCGCTACATCCTCAAAACTAGTCCTGTACTCTTCATCTGGCTCTGCTTTTATACATTTTTTATCATCTTCAGCACTATCATGTTTGTTTATATTTACGTCTATATTCCTTATTGGGTTTGATTCTGTATTAGTCATACCCTCTCTTTCCGGTTCTCGTTTTAGCTTATCATCTTCAACACCATCCTGCTTATCATAACGTACTAAAGCATCACGTGCTTTCATATCATTTACTGGGTCTGATTCTGGTTTCCTAACTCTGATTTTTTGTTTCCCGTCAAGCAGTTCTTTATTTACTGTGCACGTTTTTCTAACTTTGACTTTTGGTATCCCCATAGGCAGTTCTTTTTGTACTTTGTCTGATTCTATGTTATTACCTTTGACTTCTGGTATCCTGTCAAGCAGTACTCTACAACTTCTCAGTTTATGTGTATACATGTTTTTGTCATTATCTTCATCTTTTAATTTTGCATTATCAATGTGTTCATCCTTGTCTTTTACCACACATGTATGCATATTTGCATCATCAGGGTTTGCATTTGTTCCATCTCTACAGCTATCTGTCTCCTGGCCCGCTAATCTTGTTCGAGTCCTCAAAGTCGATCTAGATTCTACAGTAGGTGTTTCTTCTTTCAAAATGAAACTGCCCATTTTTTTAGCTGTCGTATTATAAATCGTCTCTCTTTCCCACGCACTGTCTGTGTGGAGTTACACTGGGTGTCATATTTGGGGAAGGCAGTTCGTAGCAAGTGATCGTAATGATAGGACCCTCCAGCCTCGTGCTTCATCAGGTGTTCGTGAAGACCACAAATGGCTGGGAAATGGTTTCCACAACATCCACAGACGTACGTTAGTGCAGTGTTAGTCACCTCTGTTGTATTGATGTTTTGACCAGCCATGTCCGTGATATTAATGCTGCTAGACTCAACAGACGCACATACATGACGTTCATTCATGACGTCTGTAGTGTAGAATCTTTGAAATACTCCTTTCTTGGTTCGTTCAACTGCTGCTATGTGCATGTGCTATGGAAACCCTGTAAATGCTGTTTTAAGATGTACATTCTCTCTGTCTGTGTCCACCAACATCTATCTGAAATGTACACTTGTAATGTACAAGTTGCTTGTTTTTTAAACTTATATACTTATTAATCTTACTGTCCCCTTCAAAATAACACAAACAAGCATCGACAGCAGTGTCATAAATTCAGTTATAGTGCATCTCCATTTCAAAATAACACAAGCATCGACAGCAGTGTCATTAATTCAGTTATAGTGAATATACATATGTTGTTTATTTCTACCAACCTTTTCACACACACATTTTCATCTCAGTATGAGGAAAAATGTACTGTACGATGTGAAGTTGTTACGGCATTAGCGGATAATTCTGAATTTAGAAACAGACTAGTAGAATATGTTTGTAGTTGCATTATGACACGTTTCTTTTAATGTCGGAAATCTTGCCGCTGATCAGCCCACTTGACAGTGATTGATCATCACACGTTTTATGATCACAAAACATGTGATAATCCAATCAACATCAATCAGTATTGCGACTACGTGCATCACTGTGCAGTAAATTACCAAAAAGCAATCAGTAACTGCGACTACGTGCATGTTAATTATAGAATCACTGTGCAGTAAATTACCAAAAAGCTTTACGATGTACTTTTTTTTTTTACTACAAACATATAACATTTAGTTTGTTTCTAAATTAATATTTTATTTCATTATAATGCTATACATATGGATGTTACGAGTCCTTTTCGTAGGCGATAACTCCTATTCGTAAGGTGTTACAGAGAGTCAAAACACATTAGTATTAAAAAAAAAAATTTTAAAAGGTTTGATAACATTTGTTTGTTCACTACAAACATATTCTACTACTCTGTTTTTAATTTATAATTATTTTTCATATAAAGCTATGCATATGATTGTTACGAGTCCTTTTCACAGGCGATAGCCTCTTTTCGTAAGGTGTTACTGAGAGTCAAAACACGTAAGTATTAAAAAAAAAAAAAGAAAAGAAGTTTGATTACATTTATTTGTTCACTACAAATGTATTCTACTAGTCTGTTTTTAAATTCATAATTATTTTTAATATATAAAGCTATACATATTGCTTTCATGAGTCCTTTTTGTAGATCACATCTCCTTTTCGCGAAAAGGACTCCTTTAGGCCTACCCTTCCTTACGCAAACTGTATTTTCCCAGACACACCTATAAACATCCTCAGGGCTACCATAATACAATTAAGAAAAAGCCTGAGATTTTTGGAAATGCTGAATTTGAGTGAGCGCGCGAAGCGAAAATTTCAAAATCGACACTTTTCAAAAGCGATTGACAAAAAAGAAAATTACAATGTGTATACAACATATTACATTCTGTTGTATCTTATTCATACTTTTCCATTACCCAGATGTTGAGATTTCATCTTATTTTCAGTAGGCCATACAATTTGTTTTACTCGGTTTTTATCCTTAGGTGCAATTCATAATTTTGCATTGGAGAGATGTTGAGCCTTGATTTTATTTTCAGTAGGTGACACAATTTGTATTACTCGGTTTTCATCCTTAGGTTCTAAAGTAAAATAATAATCTTTGACAGAGTGAAAAGACGATAATTTTCAAGATTTTGATTTTAAAAGATACACATATTGAATCAATGAATGTGCAAGAAATATGCAGGGTTTTAAAAGAATCACACTGTAGATACCTTCATTTTAACAGTAAACTTGGTTGAACATCAAGGATGAAGACCGAGTTTATCACTAAACAGAATGTATTGGTTATGTCTTATTTCTGGTCACTGATTGGTCAGTTTTTTTGATGATG